>MCJB01023256.1:0-14590 GCA_002018475.1 Nicotiana obtusifolia | reverse complement strand
TTTAAAAACAATAAAATCTCCCCAGCTGTGGTTACCAGTTGTCATTGTTACCAACTGTAACATCCCTGGGTTCAGTATCATTTAAAACAGTAAAATCTTTCAAACTCCGGTTACTAGTTGTCATTGTTACCAACTGTAAATCTATCAAACTCCGGTTACCAGTTGTCATTGTTACCAACTGTAACCTAAAGTTGTCATTGTTACCAACTGTATTATCTCTGGTTACCGGTTGTCATTGTTACCAACCGTAACCTACAGTTGTCATTGTTACCAACTGTATTATCTACTCATCTCCGGTTATCAGTTGTCATTGTTACCAGCTGTAACCTACAGTTGTCATTGTTACCAACTGTAATTATCATAATGGGCACCCTGCGCTCACTGTGGGTGGTTCAGACTCCTAGAGGGGCTTCTTACGGCCCAAGCGCTATATCATATCTCGTGGCGGCGTGCCACCCGATCCCATTTACATCATATCCGTGGCGGCGTGCCACCTGATTCATTTCAAAATCATTTGAAAACATCATTTAGTTTTCAAAACTGAGTTCAAATAATGATTCCAATCATTAACAAATACCCCCGAAGGGTTTATATAACCGGCGTGAAGCCCAAATATGATTTCAGTAAACAGTGATAAATTACCCCTAAAGGGTTCACATAACTGGCACGAAGCCCAAATATGGCTGGAAGCCCAAATCTTTATATTATCAAATCAGTCCAATCAAATAGGTAGTAAAAATCATCAATCGGGACGGACCAAGTCACAATCCCTAGTAGTAAACGACCCCACGCTCTTCATCGAGCGTGTGCCTTACTTCAATATAGCACTACGATGTGCAATCCGAGGTTTCAAACCCTCAGAGCATCATTTATAATCATTACTCATCTCAAACCGGCTAAATCCTTAGCCCGCGACGCCTTTGCCCTTTGAATTGGCCTCCACGTGCGTCGAATCTATTCAAATTCAGAATAATTACGTCACAATATGCTATGGGGACAAAGCCCAAGCAAAAATAATCAAAATTAATAGGAAATCCCGATATTAGCAAAACCCGAGCCCCGGGCCCACTTCCCAAAATTCAGAAATTATCACTCCAACGGGTTTCTTATCTCCTCACGAGTTCAACCATATAAAATTTATCGAATTCCGACATCGGATTGGCTTTCAAATCTTAAATTTTCGTTCTTGGAAGATTTGAAAAAAAAAATTCTGATTTTTCTTCCATAAATTCATGGATTCATGATATAAATGAGTATGGAATCATGATCTATGAAGGATTTATGATAAAAAACACTTATCCCGATGTTTTCCTTGAAAATTACCTCAAAAATCGCCTCAATCCGACCTCCCTAGCCCCAAATATGTTAAAATGGCCAAAATGGCCAAAACCCCCGCTTATAGAGCCTTTCTGCCTCAGTTTGCGACCTCCTTGTCAATTCTGCGNTGACTGAAAGTAAGAAAACACATAATGCACAAGGCAATCCATAATGAAGTAATGAAACATCAGTGAAATAGTAAACCAGTGTAAATTCAAGTAGAATCTCCTTTCAACGGTTAAACATGTACATCTTTCAAGTAAATAAAGTGAAGTAAAGAAAGCACTTTAAAACCGCCCATCGGGCTCAACATCATTTAAAAACAGTAAAATCTTTCAAACTCCGGTTACCAGTTGTCATTGTTACCAACTGTAAATCTATCAAACTCCGGTTACCAGTTGTCATTATTACCAACTGTAACCTAAAGTTGTCATTGTTACCAACTGTATTATCTCTGGTTACCGGTTGTCATTGTTACCAACCGTAACCTACAGTTGTCATTGTTACCAACTGTATTATCTACCCATCTCCGGTTATCAGTTGTCATTGTTACCAACTGTAACCTAAAGTTGTCATTGTTACCAACTGTAATTATCATAATGGGTACCTTGCGCTCACTGTGGGTGGTTCGGACTCCGGGAGGGGCTTCTTACGGCCCAAGCGCTATATCATATCTCGTGGCGGCGTGCCACCCGATCCCATTTACATCATATCAGTGGCGGCGTGCCACCTGATCCATTTCAAAATCATTTGAAAACATCATTAAGTTTTCAAAACTGAGTTCAATAATGATTCAAAACATTAACAAATACCCCCGAAGGGTTTACATAACCGGCGTAAAGCCCAGATATGATTTCAGTAAACGGTGATAAATTACCCCTGAAGGGTTCACATAACCGGCACGAAGCCTAAATATGATTTCAGTAAACAGTGATAAATTACCCCTGAAGGGTTCACATAACCGGCACGAAGCCCAAATATGGCTAGAAGCCCAAATCATTATATTATCAAATCAGTTCCAATCAAATAGGTAGTAAAAATCATCAATCGGGACGGACCAAGTCACAATCCCCAGTAGTAAACGACCCCATGCTCATCATCGAGCGTGTGCCTTACTTCAATATAGCACTACGATGTGCAATCCGGGGTTTCAAACCCTCAGAGCATCATTTACAATCATTACTCACCTCAAACCGGCTAAATCCTTAGCCCGCGACGCCTTTGCCCTTTGAATTGGCCTCCACGTGCGTCGAATCTATTCAAATTCAGAATAATTACATCACATTATGCTATGGGGACAAAGCCCAAGCGAAAATAATCAAAATTACTAGGAAATCCCAAAATTAGCAAAACCCGAGCCCCGGGCCCACTCCTCAAAATTCAGAAATTATCACTTCAACGGGTTACTTATCTCCTCACGAGTTCAACCATATAAAATTTGTCGAATTCCGACACCGAATCGACCTCTAACCCTCACACCTAAGCCTTAGGGTTTTCCACAATTTTTGCCAACTTAAATCACCAATTAATTGCTAAAAATAGTGATAAACTGAGGTAATTCCTCCAAAATTTAGTTAGGAATACTTACCCCGATGTTTCTCTTGGAAACCCTCCAAGAATTGCTTCAAAACTTGTTTCAATCCGAGTTCTATGGCCCCAAGTATGTTTAAGATGACAAAAACTCTTCCTTTAAGAATTTGTCCATGAAAATCTCCTTTGAATATAGTTTTGAGGTTGATTTATGGTGATTCTATGGTGTTTTAAGGTTTTCTTCTTCGTGGGTAACGAATATGGGTCTTGTAGGGCAAAATGAACACTGAGTTCTACTTAAAAAGCATCAAAAAATCGGGTTAAAACGCCTTCTTCAGGTAAAAAATGCGATCCTATTTGCCAAAAATGCGGACCGCATTTCACCTTTGCGGTTCGCATTTTGGTCGCATTTCTCGCCCCCAGTTTCTGCCTCAAAATGCGACATTCTGGGCCAAAATGCGGTTCGCATTTGTGAAATGCGGTTCGCATTTCACATTCTGCGGTTCGCATTTCTGACGTTTCTTCAGATTTTTTCCTCGACGCAAAAATGGGCATAACTTTCTCATACGATATCCGAATTGGACGATTCTTTTTGCTATGACTCCGAAATTTCGATACGGATCTAATGCTTCAATAAAAACTGAATTTGGAGTTTATTTGCATAATATGATACCTCTTATTCTTGAAGGTACGACATCGGCACCTTCTTGAAATGCCAAAGTTAAACTCCATCAACCATCCAAAATCCATTCGAGACCCTCGGGACTTCAACCAAACACTCCAACATGTCCCATAACATTATTCAAACTTGTTCTAAACTTCAGAACGTTCAAATCAACATCATAACATCAAATTCGCATCGGACTCAAAATCTTCTAAATCGCTCTTTTGATCTAAACCCGACCAAACCACGTGCGAATGACCTGAAATTTTGCACACAAGTCATAAATCACATATCGAAGCTACAGCAACTTTCGGAATTCCATTCTGACCTTCGGATCAAAATCTCGCCTATCAACCGAAAATCGCCAAAATTCTAACTTCACCAATTCAAGCCTAATTCTACACGGAACCTCTAAAACTAACTCCGATCACACTCCTAAGTCATAAATCATCTCCCGAAACTAACCAAATCATCGGAATTCACATCCGAGCCTTCTAATTCATAAGTCAACATACAGTTGACTTTTACAACGTAAGCCTCCTTGAGAGAGACTAAGTGTCTCATTTCTTACCGATTTCACTCCGAATGCAACTTACTCAATTAAATTACATAAAACACTGATAACAAGGCATAATAATACAGATATTGGGAAGACGGAGTAGTTACCCATGAGACGATTTACTGGGTCGTCACAGGTCATTAATTCTCTCTCGACCTCGGGTATTAGCGACGGCGCTAAGTCGGCGACAAAATCCGCCAGCATTTGGGATTTGATCGAGGTTCGGGGCCGATATTCGATATCGTACCCGCTTATTTCGATGGCCCACTTGGCCAGTTGGCCTGATAGCTCAGGTTTGTGCATAATATTCCTCAGGGGATAAGTTGTTACTACACATATGGGATGGCATTGGAAGTAGGGTTTTAGCTTCCTAGAGGCACTCAATAAAGCGAGTGCTAATTTTTTCAAATGTGGGTATCTAGTTTCGGCCTCACCTAAGGTTCTATTGACGTAATAAATGGGAAACTGCATACCTTGTTCCTCTCAGACCAGGACCCCGCTTATCGCTACTTCCGAAACGGCAAGGTAGAGGTATAATTGCTCACCTGTTTTTGGCGTATGCAGTAAAGACGGACTAGAGAGGTACCTCTTAAGTTCTTCTAACGCGCGCTGATATTCCGGACTCCACGAGAAATCGTTCTTCTTTTTCAGCAAGTTGAAGAATCGATGGCTCCTGTCGGATGATCTCGAGATGAATCGGCCCAGGGCTGCTATCCGACCTGTCAGCTTTTGCACAGCATTCACACTGTCTACAATTGTTATATCTTCGATGACTTTGATTTTTTCGGGGTTAATTTCTATTCCCCGATTCGAGACCATGAAACCAAGGAGCATTTACAATTTATTTTTAGCAACTTTTAAAAATACAACGCATTTACAATTTATTTTTAGCTTGTTCAAATGTTTATATAAAATAATATTAATTTTTCCACTTCTTGTATCTCATTTTTTTATTTACTACTAATTATCATTTTTAATAATTTATTACTATGGCATTTTAATTTAATAGCAGTTCAATTATCAACCCTACACCATGACCCAAAATTCCCTAAGCCTACCTCACTTTAATACACTACTTTTTCAGCAAACTAATCTCAAATCTTTTACCGAGTCTTCTTCGCTAGAACCCGTCATCGGCAAACACCCATGTCCTCCTCTTTCAAATTTTTGATTCATTTACTTTATTTGACCTTTTTCTATCTTTCATTTTGTCCTTACCAAATGTCATATCATAATATCTTCCCTAAATCAGACACCATTTTCTTCCTTATGTGAACGAATTTTGGCAGATCATTTGGGTTCAAATTTCATTGAAAAAATCTGTCCAAGTTCAAGAGGTCACGGAATAGGTAAAGATTTTGAATTACTCACCGATTGGACACTTGTTATCTGATATGATTTGATTTTTATTTGATTTTATTTTTTTTCTCCATCTTTCCTTCTTGACGTGATTATTGCGTTACTCTTGAAATAGCTGATTTTAATAAGTATTTTCCTTACAGATTTTGATGCATTAATTCAAATCTATTTCAAATTATTCACCTTTGATTTTGGCTAATTGATTTGCAAACTTAATTCTTGATCGTCTTACCTTTTCCAACTTTGAGGCTTAATAATTCCTGGCTATAAATACTACTGCTTTTAAGGCTATTAGGGGGGACTTTGATCACGATTTTCACTATATAGCTTCACTACTCTTCTGTTCTTTGGGTACAAATTGAGGCATAACTTTAGTCTTTATCATCGTTCGATACAAAGCTTTGGACGTCTCGAGTTCGAGTATTGGTTTCTCATTATTGCTGTTCTATTTTTTTGCACGGGTTTTGGCATACTCCGAGAGTTATTGGCTTATTTGTTGCTGTTGAAATTACTGGATTTCTAATCTTCTTATTATATTGTTATTCCGTTCTCCATGGAAGCATGCAGTTTAATTGGTTCTCTCCCTTGGTGTAATTCTTCACTTTCCTGTGTGTGTTCTTGTTTGTGCTTGTGTTCTTAACCACACTGAGTGCCGTGCGACACTCCATTGAAAGCGCGCTAAATTTGAAGGGCAGGTACGCTCTGTTAGTACTTAACAGTGTTTTTCTGTATAGTTTCTGAAACAAAAAAAATAGATGAAGTAGAAAAAACTTTCCGAACCCACAAGTTACTTGTGTTTCCTTAAGGAATTATAACCCTCCCACAGTTGCCAAGGATTATGGGTTACTTCCTCCCAGGATAGAACGGAAATCGTTTCTGTGATAGCGGCAAAACAAATCACAGAACTCCAACGACTCAAAATAACGTTTTCAAATCACAGCAGAAGATACTTACTGTTTGAATGTTGATAAACAGTAGCGGAAAAAGAAAACTGGAATACAATAGAGAGAGGATTTTTTCTGTCTGATATTGTGAATGAAAGATCATCTGTAACGAAATGAGTCACAGCAAATGGTATTTATAGACCACTGTTGGTGTGCCTGAACAGGTGCAAAATCTGTTAAAAAATGGAGTTTGCCAACAGTTACACTGTTTAGGAAGATGACTGTTCAGTCATACTGTTTGGGAAGGTGAATGTTCAGTCACACTGTTTGGGAAGGTGACTGTTCAGTCACACTGTTTGGGAAAAATGGAAATAAAATTAAATTCGGATTAATTAATTAATTAAAAATTAATTAAACTTTGGTAAAAAAAATTAATCTTATCGATCGATCATTTGACCGAAGCCGAAGCCGAAGCCGAAGCCGAAGCCGAGCCGAGCAAGCGACGACGACGACGGCGCGAGGGGTCTCCCTTTTTCTCAACCTTTTGAGAATCATATAATGTGTTTCACTATATAAACACACTAAAAGAAGTTTCCCCATCCAATGTGGGACAATGAATTTTTCAAACTTAATGAATTTGAAATTTTCATTTCCCTCCAAAATTATTTCTTCCATTTCCCTTTCACTCCATTTATATTAAGACCATGCATGACTTTGCTTCTCTTAATAAATTCTAACAATCCCCCACATGAATGGGGAATGATCTAAAGAAGAGGGTACGTATAAATTGTGTGATTTGCAATTAAGGTTTAGCTGCATTTGGATAAGTAGGTTTCCCTTTGAACTTTCCATAGTGAACTTATATCGGATATACTTGGTCAATCGATAGATTTGATATCTTTGAACCGTCGAGCTTTAGTGTATACCTAGACAATATAAGCCACACAACTAACCCTTAAACGTCTTTGGTTCTCAATGTTGTGTTCGTTTCAGCCATGTACACCTCCTGGTTTCATAAGTGTATAGAGAATTTGGCCTAGTTAACTTCTCCTTGAAGTGGCTTATACTTCACACTTACATAGGTGATTTCTAAACATGTAACCCCGTTGATTACATTTTCTGACAGCACATGTATCAGAATTAGATAATCATTAAAAAGCTTTAACCCTTTATCCTTGTTTCCTAACATTGTCTTATCATGAGAATGGATCACAAAGTTTTGTTTTAACAATGTTCAACTGTCGTTCATTACTTTGTTTGATCTCCTTGAACCTAGATCTTGGGATCTCCAATCTTCTAGGTAGAGTTGACCGTAATGATTGACTTTTCATAGGCCCTAGACCCATTCCCTTTGTTGTAAATTCAACTGCCTCTCTAGGTAGGCCTTTTGTAAGTGGATCCGACACATTTTCCTTTGACTTTATGAAGTCAATTGAAATGATTACTCTAGAGATCAATTGCCTAACGGTTTTATGTCTTCGTCTTATATGACGACTCTTACCGTTATACATAACATTCTTTGCCCTTCCTATGGCTGATTGACTATCGCAGTGAATGCATATAGGTGTCAGTGGTTTGGGCCATAATGGAATATCTTCCAAGAAATTCCGAAGCCATTCAGCTTCTTCACCAGCTTTGTCTAAAGCTATGAATTCTGCCTCCATCGTTGAGTGAGCTATACAAGTTTGTCTGGATGATTTCCAAGACACAGCTCCTCCTCCAAGAGTGAATATATATCCACTTGTAGATTTTGAGTCATGTGAACCGGAGATCCAATTTGCATCGTAATATCCTTCAATTACCACTGGGTATTTGCTATATTGCAACGCATAATCTTGAGTATATTCTAAATATCCTAAGACTCGTTTCATTGCCATCCAATGAGTTTGATCTGGATTATGCGTGTACCGACTCAACTTACTAATAGCACATGCTATATCAGGTCGAGTGCAGTTCATGATGTACATTAAACATCCCAAAACCCGAGCATAATCCAATTGAGACTTGCTCCCTCCTTTGTTCTTCTTTAGCGGAAGATTCATATCAATAGGAGTTTTTGAAACTCTAAAGTTTAAATATTTAAATCTTTCAAGAACTGATTTGATATAATGAGATTGTGATAGTGCAAGACCTTGTGGAGTTCTATGGATCTTAATCCCCAAAATTACATCAGCAACTCCTAAATCTTTCATATCAAACTTCCTGCTTAACATATGCTTTGTGATATTAATGTTAGCAATATCATTACTCATTATCAACATATCGTCTACATATAGACAAACAATGACTATATGATTTGGAGAGTCTTTAATGTAAACACATTTATCACACTCATTGATCTTAAAGCCATTTGACAACATTGTGTCATCAAACTTTGCATGCCATTGTTTAGGCGCTTGTTTCATTCTATAAAGAGACTTAAAGTTTACAAACTTTCTTTTCTTTTTCTGGAACCACAACCCCTTCAGGTTGTTCCATATAGATTTCTTCTTCTAAATCTCCATTTAAGAAAGCTGTTTTCACATCCATTTGATGTATTAAAAGACCATATACCGCGGCTAAAGCAATTAACATCCGAATGGATGTAATTCTTGTTACCAGCGAGTATGTATCAAAATAGTCAAGGCCTTCCTTCTGTTTGAAGCCTTTGACTACAAGTCTTGCCTTATACTTGTCAATAGTTCCGTCCGCTTTCATTTTCCTTTTGAAAATCCATTTATAACCTAAAAGTTTATTTCCTGGAGGTAGATCAACTAACTCCCATGTATGGTTGTCCAAAATGGATTGAACCTCACTATTGACAGCTTCTTTCCAGTATGGTGCTTCAGAAGAAGACATAGCCTCTTTATATGTTTGAGGCTCATTTTCTAGTTAAAAAGTTAAGAAATCTGAGCCAAATGATGTAGATTTCCTTTGACGTTTGCTACGTCTAGGATTCTCCTCATTATGTACCTTATCATTTATTTCTTCACGTGGACGTTTATTCCTTGGAATAGATGTCTCACCTTCATTTTTGTATGGAAATATATGCTCAAAAAACTCAACATTATTTGATTCCATAACTGTACCTACTTGAATTTCTGGGTTTTCTGACTTGTGAACTAAAAACCTCTCATTGTCAGGAGTGCCTTCAGCCAGAACTGGTTCGTCTTTATTGATGAACCTTTGGAGAGTAAGGGTTGTTAGATAGAAAAACATCTTCTGCTGCTAACGCTTGAAGTCCATCCCGGTGAATTTTCCGGATTTTTCAGCCTTTGCAATTGTTGGAGCAGGAGCAACATTTAATCCAGCAGCATGGGCAGATCCAACTTGATCCGTCCCAGCAGAAATAACATCACTTGTTCCGTTTGTCATTTCTGAAAAAATAATATAAAATAATATTAGCAATCTGGTAAAGTTTTTAATCTTTAAACCGACTACTACACACGATTTAAAACAGAAACTATAGGTTAGCAATCTGGTGAAGTTTTTAAAACTTCGAACCGTTCACTACTATAAGGTTTTATTTGATAAAGATTTTATATCTTTAAACCAAATAAAACCAAATCACTGTAACACACAGGTTATAATTCCTTAAGTTTGTTAATGATAAATTACAGTGTTCTTCTGTATAGTTTCTGAAACAAGAAAAATAGATGAAGTAGAAAACTTTCTGAACCCACAAATTACTTGTGTTTCCTTAAGGAATTATAACCATTCCACAGTTGCCAAGGATTATGGTTACTTCCTCCCAGGATAGAACGGAAATCGTTTCTGTGATAGCGGCAAAACAAATCACAGAAATCCAACGAACTCAAAGTAACGTTTGCAAATCACAGTAGGAAAAAATACTCACTGTTTGTATGACGGTAAACAGTAGCGGGAAAATTAGAATATAATAAAGAGAAAGAGGATTTTTTCTGTCTGATAATCTGTGAATAATCTGTAACGAAATGAGTCACAGAAGATGGTATTTATAGACCACTGTTAGTGTGCTTGAACAGGTGCAAAATCTGTTCAAAAATGGAGTTTTCCAATAGTCACACTGTTTAGGAAGATGACTGTTGGGAATGGAGTTTTCCAATAGTTACATTGTTTAGATTTAATTAAATTCGGATTAATTAATTAATTAAAAAATTAATTAAACTTTGGTCAAAAAATTAATCTTATCAATCATTTGACCGAAGCCGAAGCCGAGCGAGCGACGACGGCGGCGCGAGGGGTCTTCCTTTTTCTCAACCTTTTGAGAATCATATAATGTGTTTCACTATATAAACACACTAAAAGAAGTTTCCCCATCCAATGTGGGACAATGAATTTTTTAAACTTAATGAATTTGAAATTTTCATTTCCCTCCAAAATTATTTCTTCTATTTCCTTTTAACTCCATTTATATTAAGACCATGCATGACTATGCATCTCTTAATAAATTCCAACAGATTACACCTCGGTAATTAAAATCACAAGCAAAGAAGTCATGTAATGTCCACCTAGAAAGTATATGGCCTCACATTGACTGTTGCAGTTGATATCCAAATAATATTTTGACTCAGCAAAAGAACAAAACAAATTATGAATGCAAATGTTGCTTGCTCAGATCATTGACTAATAATATTCTTAAAACAGGGAGATTGCGTTAATGAGATTAAGATATTTTGCTATAAATATACTGAAATTTCTTACGAAAGATTTTGATGCAAATCTGGCTGTAATCCCTTCGATGTTTCCTCTTAAAGAGCCATTGTATTGAGTCGGATGCAGTCGAGTAAGGTTGAGACCGGTTGTAATTTGAGACCGGGCCACCCCGGTTCGAATTCAACAAGTCGGGCATGTAGGCCGGGACAGCCGAAATGGGACAACCGATATGGCCGACCATAGGATGCCTCGTAACAAAGGATCGACTTCGGACCGTATATATCGCCAATCCCAGATATCTCGCCAGGAGCAATTTCCTCAACTGTTATAGCCGTTATGCTATCATCTTGGGATATTCAATCCCGTAATTAATGGGATTTGCCTTGTAATCAGCCTTTTACTTTATTTAGGACTCTTTCATTTACCTATAAGAAGGGCATTGACCCCCCATTGTAAAGGGACACATTAAAAAGAGAAGAACAATATATTTCTATTATTATTCATTTCTATACTGCTGTTCATCAAAATACTCCCCTATTTCTCATATTTCATCAACGGCTGCTGGATACTTGTGGTTTGACTATTCTTTTACTTATTATACGTTAATCTTCTACATCATATCTTCATATTGTATCAAATTGATTCACGGATCCTTAGCACCACAAATAAATTCAATTGTTATCCGGTTTTAAGGGTAAACAGTTTGGCGCCCACCGTGGGGCCAAGGATATTAGTGAACTTGTGATACGTTTCTCTTTCAAACATAATTTTACACTTGCTCTTTGCAGAATTCTCTGTTTTTTCAGGTTACAGATTAATCATGGCACAAATCAACGACGAGTTCAACAACCAAGTTGAAAACAACACCATGCCCGGACATGAGGCCCCAGTCGATGTCAATTCTCAAATGGCGCTCGATGCCAACCAGGCACCCGGCTCGTCGCACAGCGTCCGGGGGGAGAACCGCTCGGGGATTCAACAAAGCGGAGAAAGCGAGATCAGTCTCAGGGTAATATTTGACATGCTACAAGCTCAGCAAGCGGCGATAGCCCAACTGCAAAACCGCATTCATAGCCCGGACAGGGCAGAAAACGTTCCCCCTCAGGCAGCAGCCGAGCAAAATGAACCAGTCGCAGCGCAACCGGGTGAGAGCGGCTCGGGGACCAACTCCAGGATCATCAAAATGCTGGAAGAGTTAACTAAGCGGGTTGAGACAGGAGAAAAGAGAATTGAGGCCAACGACAAAAAAATCGAAACATATAACTCAAGGGTAGACCAGATACCGGGAGCACCCCCGGTATTAAAAGGCCTGGATGCCAAAAGGTTCGTACAGAAACCATTCCCGTCCAGCGCCGCTCCGAAACCGATCCCCAAGAAGTTTTGCATGCCCGAAATTCCTAAATACAACGGAACTTTGGACCCTAATGAGCATGTGACAGCTTATACTTGCACTATAAAGGGGAACGATCTCGAGGACGACGAAATCGAGTCCTTCCTCCTGAAGAAATTTGGAGAAACTATATCCAAGGGAGCGATGACGTGGTATCATAACCTGCCACCGAACTCCATCGACTCTTTCGCTATGTTAGCTGATACGTTTGTGAAAGCCCATGCAGGAGCCATTAAGGTCGAGACAAGAAAGTCCGACTTATTCAAAGTCAGACAACGTGACAACGAAACGTTAAGAGAGTTCGTATCCCGGTTCCAAATGGAGCGGATGGATCTACCACCGGTTACAGACGACTGGGCAGTGCAAGCTTTCACCCAAGGGCTGAATACCGGCAGTTCTGCAGCATCTAGGCAACTCAAGCAGAGTTTGATCGAATACCCGGCTGTCATCTGGGCGGATATCCATAACCGGTATCAGTCAAAAATCCGGATAGAGGATGATCAGGTTGGAGTCGCATCAGGTTCCTCTTACACAGTTAAGACCTTTGATCGACCGCGAAGAGACAACTTCCATGAACCAAGGTCGAACCGAGACAGGCATCGACCATACCCGGAAGATCGACGGCTTGTATCGAGGGGACTCAAAGTCCCAAGACAGGAAAACAGGTACGAAGGGAACCAAAGGAACAGAAGGCCGTTGCCAAAGGACAACTTCGAGAAAACCAACGATTGATGGGAGGCGCCCCGGCTGTCCGAGTATAACTTTAATGTCGACTCGGCAACCCTGGTTTCAGCAATTGGCCGCATCAAAGACACCAGATGGCCAAGACCGTTGCAAACAGACCCCGCCAAGAGGGATCCTAACCTTGTATGTAAATATCATGGCACTCACGGCCATAGAACTGAAGATTGTAGACAGTTGAGAGAGGAAGTTGCCCGATTGCTTGAGAACGGACATCTTCGGGAATTACTTAGCGACCGGGCAAGGAATCATTATGAGAACAGGGACAGGCCGGCAGATCAAAGGGAGCCGAAATATACTATCAACATGATAATTGGAGGAACGAACGCACCCCAAGTACCGGTATTGAAGCGCACAAAAATTTCCATCACTCAAGAAAAACGAACTCGAGACTATGTACCTGAAGGAACTCTATGCTTCAACGACAGGGAAATCGAGGGCCTTGCACAACCCCATAACGACGCACTGGTAATATCAATGTTGATACACAATACCCGGGTAAAGCACGTACTTATCGACCCTGGAAGTTCAGCCAATATAGTCCGGTCCTGGGTCGTTGAACAGCTGGGACTAACGAATCAAATGGTTTCCGAGGTCCGCATACTCAACGGTTTTAATATGGCATCGGAAACAACAAAGGGAGAGATAACATTGATGGTGAACGTCACCGGTACCACCAGGGCAACGAGGTTCTGTGTAATCAAGGGTGATATGAGGTATAACGCCCTGCTCGGAAGACCCTGGATACATGACATTAGGGCAGTATCATCAACCTTGCACCAGATGTTAAAATTCCCATCGGCCGAAGGAATCACCATCGTTTATGGGGAACAGCATGCGGCGAGGGAGATATTCGCGATAGAAGAAACAACATCGAAGTCCATCAATCCCCAACAGAAGGCCAAATAGCATTCACAAAAGCCGCCCTCGACAGATGAGGGCGAGGGAGATCAACCCGATGAAGACAACTTCGAGGTACCTCGATCCTTTGTTATCCCGGATGAGGCCGACGCAACCAAGTCGACAATCGAGGAATTGGAGCAAATCCCGATCCGCTATAACGCACCCGACCGGAAGGTATACCTGGGCTCGGGTTTGAACTCCGAGCTCAGGACCAAACTACTTTCTTTTCTTTCTGCTAATGAAAGTTCTTTTGCTTGGTCCCATTTGGATATGACAGGCATACCACCGGAGATTGCGACACATAAGCTTAGTGTCGAGCCAAAATTCCGGCCGGTCAAGCAGAAAAGGAGGCCTCAATCCGAAGTCAAGCAGGTCTTCATTCAGGAAGAGGTAACCAAGCTTTTGAATATAGGGTCCATTCGGGAGGTAAAATACCCCGAATGGTTAGCTAACATAGTTGTAGTACCAAAAAAGGGGAACAAGCTTAGAATGTGTATAGATTATAAGGACTTAAATAGAGCCTGCCCTAAAGATTCTTTCCCGCTGCCCAGCATCGATCGTATGATCGATGCTACTGTTGGCCACGAGACTCTAAGTTTTCTCGACGCCTATTCTGGATATAACCAGAT
>MCJB01023245.1:380846-412633 GCA_002018475.1 Nicotiana obtusifolia | reverse complement strand
CATTACCCTTATATACCTCGGCTATGCCTTTCTCATTGTCTTTGTCATGATATCCCTCACCCCTCTCGGCGCTGCCTTCTTTGGACTTGGCAGGCTCCATCTTGAAGTCAACAAGCGACTCAGCTACCGCTATGGCCTCGTCTATGTTGGCTACTTGATGTCTTCTTAACTCCTGCTTTGCCGAATTTTGCAACCCATCCATGAAGTAGAAGAGGAAATCTTGCTCGGACAACGACGGGATTTGCAGCATTAAGGTAGTGAACTCGCGCACATACTCCCGAATTGTGGCCATCTGTCGGAGCTCCCTTAGCTTCCGCCTAGCCTCGTACACCACATTCATCGGGTAGAATTGCTTCTCCAACTCCTTCTTGAACTGCTCCCACGTCTCAATCTTGCATAGCCCTTCTTCATGTCAGCACACTTTCGATGACACCATAGGCAACCTCGGTCAAGTACACTGAGGCGTTGCGTACCTTAGCAGCTTCGTCATCCTCCTTGACTATCTCAAAGTACTTGTCCATCCAAAGTAAGTCTCCCACCTCGCGTGCGTCCAGTGCACCTCCATGCTCCTTTTGCTTAGGGACCTTCACATTTGTCCCTTTGGCAAGTACCACGCCCTTGGTGATCCCGACCATGGTTCCCTACAAAACTTCCTTCTAGCAATCTCTTGTATTCTTTCTAACATTCCTTTAGTCATAACCTTTGCTCTGATACCACTTTGTCACGTCCTTAGTCTTGAACTAAGCGCACGTGCGGCACTTGACAACTCACTCACATTCTTGCTATGCCAAGTCAGCCTTACCACACTCAAGATCGCTAAGGGAATGTTAGAACACAAGAGAATTGCCAAAGGAAGCTTTTGTATTAGAGAAAACTTGATTGTTTTGCTTGATTAATTACAAATAAATAACCCCCTTTATATACTAGTTTCATAGGGGCTAGTGAGTAAATAATAATTATTACACAAGGCCCTTATTATTGACAAGTAAGTCCCTTCTCTAGAATATTCTACATAGCTAGAATCTTCTAAGGACTTTCCTAGCTATTCCATAGGGTTTTAGGGTGTTCCATGAGAAATCTCCATATTTCTCTGGAACCTTCTCACATGTGCTAGTTTATTTCATATGTAAGCTTCCACGTGACATTAATATATGCCAAATGGCACCTACGTGGTATGATGATGTGGCGGGTCATGACACAATGCTTTAGAGCTCTTTAGCTGCCTCTGCACGAATTCTTCGATTGATGGATAACAACAAAAACGTGGGAAAACTATACCTCTTCTTTCGTCTTGCGATTGGATGAATCATTTAGGGGTGTCTGGTGGTGATTTGGATTGTATTCATATCGACAATAAAGTTTTTAACACTAAGTTCAGTTATTTTATTTTGTTCTTGAAGATAATTATATTTGATTGAGTTATTTATATAATTTGTTATAGTTAATGAATTCATAATTAAATATTTAATTTTGATAAATTTTTAAATACAATGATAAAATATAAATAAAAGTTACTGATTTCATTCAAACTGCTCTTAATATAGAGCTCCGCTCCTGTGTGGCATACCTAGTAAGATTTTCAGTGTGGTTTGATGAAGTTTTCCGGTCAGAATCGTATTTTAACTACATCAATAAAATTCAATAGTTTTAAAGTGATAAAATTTAATTTAGTGATTTTACTGCAAAAACATTATTAAAAATTACTAAAACTAAAATAGAAGTAGACAAATATATTACAAACAACTTATAACCTATTACATAAATGCAAGATACAATTACATATTTAAGCTGTCCGTGGAACATCCTACCAACAGACAGGGAAACATATATATGGGAAACAAAAATAAACAGATAAGTTCCATATGTGACTCACTATCCAAGTCTTCAATAATATACTAGGACAAGAAAATTACAAAAAAGAAACTCTAAAAAAGATCATATTTCCCATGGCTAGAATGGTTGATAAAAAAAGAAAATAGGATAAGTTCGAATGATTTCAATAGTGTCATACATTAGTTTCTCAAAAGTTGAAAGAATCCTTTCAATCCATATTATATTGGGATGTTATATTCTCTACACTTAGGACGTTAGTGTCGTATTCAGGATTTTAAGATCGTGGGTGCTTACTCTCTGACCATATAAAAAAATTGGTTTACGCAAGAATCGATCTCTAACCACTTTATATTTGTGCACTCTATTCTTACCTCTTAATCAAAGCACCCAGAAGACTTTTTGCTTAATGAGTGCTTGCTAGTTTTTTATACCAGTATTTTCTATATTTTCTATATAATTATACATAGTTTGCATCGGGATTAATGGGTGTTTCAACATTCGGCACGAACAACGTAAATTCGCCCCTGTTGGACATCGTGTCATTGTCTCAAAATGGATTAGGCATGCTGCTTATTTATGTACGAAAACTCTCTACACCCACATATACATACATCTGCTTATATATGTATAACGAACATGAGACACATCAGTAAATTAGAGGATAGAGGACAACATGTATTATGTTATTTATTCTCTTACGCATCTTAGTATTCTTAATTAACCTTTATTTGGATTCATCCTTGTAGGAGTGTGTGGTAATTTATACACATCTCGATTATTTTAACAAGTATTTGCTATTTTTCATCAGAAAAGGTAGTGAGTCAAAAAAATGCAAGAGTAGCGCACATAAGTCGATTCCTACGAGCAACCCTAAATAATAGCCCCGGAAATAGAAGTTTTTCTAATATTGTTAAAGAGATTCAATACTTTTTATATATACATATTAAATATATCATTTTTACCTTATCGCATAGTATAATTTTCAAAAAATTAAAGAAAATCATGATACTGAATAATTAATCTTACAATCAAAATTTAAACAGATGCAAAGAAATCACAAAAAAAATTTACTTCTGCTATTTTTGAAGAGACATGAAGAAATAGGATTTAGGGGTGGGTGGGCTCATGGTGCCATTTGGGGACTTGGAAGTCCAAACAATTTCATGTTGTGTTTTGCTAAGATGGTTTTAGTTTGTCTTTATAAGAATAGATCGAATTTACGTGTTTCAGTTCATTTCTCCTCACAAGTAGAGGTGTACAAAGAAAACTGATAAATATTATCAAATCGATAATTCATGTTAAATCGAAAAGAAAAACTCGATGCGATTTGGTTTGATTTAGTTTGATAGTAAATAAAACCCGACTATAGTTGGTTTGGTTTGATTTTAACTAAAAAATATCAAATCGAAACCAAACCAACCCAATAGTACATTCATATAATTTTTAAATATAATTTATAAATATTTCTTAAACTTTTTCACAGTTTTATTTTTTAACGTATTATTTCAAGTTTATATTTAAAATTCTTGAATGGTAAACATTTTTTTAAGCCCATAAATGTAGTAACTCAAACAAAGTTCAAATCAATACAAGGAATGACGATAGTGTTGGATAATTATTTTAGTTTTACATTGGTTTATTATAAAAATGCATACTTAGTTTATCTTTTTTCTTTAGTGCTTAGTTATAAAATTAATATTAGTACTTATTAGATATACTTATTTTAGCATGACCTATATATTATTTTTAGATTATGTTAATCTTTATAATGACTTAGTATTTAGCAATATTTATTTTACATAATTTTATTATTTTATCTTTGTTATTGAATAGTAGTATACTGTTATGACTTATCTCATATTATTGTGTTGGTTTCTTGGAAAATACATTATATAGTTGTATTTTAATAGGACTTAAGAAATATTTAGAGCACAAGTTATATATTTTATGCTATGAAGATTTTATCAGAAAAAACCCAAAAAACCCGAGAAAGATTGAAATTGAAAACCCGACTTTGTTAGTTTGGTTTGGTTTATAAATTTAAAAATCCGATACCATTAACTTGTTTTGATAATTAAAAAATCTAAATCAACCCGACCTATATACACTGCTACCCACCAGTATAAGTGAAGCTATATTATCATTTCCAATTAATACTTTAGGTATGATCTTTCTTTTCATTCCATTTGATAGTCCTTTGCCTGCATATATATATATATATATATATATATATATATATTTAACAACAAGCTGTGTGTGTCATCACCATAATCATAGACGAAGTATACATATATACATACATACATACATACATATATATATATATATATATATATATATATGTATAATTTAATTATTATTATATATTAATTTAACGTCTCCGTAAAAATTAATAAATTTTAAATCTTAAGTCCGACCTCTAAATATTATCCACTTCCTTTCTAATTACTTATATGAATCCATAAACACCCTCATGGTCAACTAGAGGCACTAGAATAGTATAAATGCCATTAACTTGCATAGAGGAGAATCAAACTTTTTTGTTAGGTTTGAGGCTGAGAGATTTTGCAATATATTGAAAATGAAAGAGCAAAAGGAAAAATTTAACCATCTAAAGAAACGATTATGGACCACATATTTATAGTGAACGAGAATTAACTACAACTATTCATAAAGTGCCCGACAAACACGAAATTATGCCACCTATTTGTATGAGATTGTGTATTTCTTTATGCAAGTTTGATTGGCAAATCCACTTTTGAGTCTTTGACATTTTAAATCATATTGCATTTGAAACGAAGATCAAATTTAAAGTTTATGATGAGTTCTAACACTGTTGTACATTTGTACATTTGACTTTAACACGTGGTTCGATCTCAGCTCTTGAACGAGTTTTTGATGGATTAAATAAGAGTCGTCAGATCATCAGATAGGACAACTGTACCACATTGAATTTCAATATTATGAAACATGCAAATAAGATAGGACAGAATAAAATTTAGTTAGTCAATTATTTTTTCTATTTCAAAGGATCTGCAAATAACTTGTAGAAGATAGGAACATGGCTCAGAAGAACACAGTTTCCAAAGGAAAGAAAATCAAAGTTAACCCTAATGTTTCTTGCACCTACTGCAGCTGGATCCAGGATTTTAAGGTCATGGGTGCTTACTTTCTGGCTATATAAAAAAATTAATTCATGAAAGAATTGATCTCTTAACCACTTCATATTTGTGTGCTCTATTCTCACTCCTTAACCAAAGCACCCAGAAGACTTTTTGTTTAATGGGTGCTAGCTAGTTATTAATATCAGTATTCCCTGTATTTTTTATATAATTATACAGAGTTTGTGTCGAGGTTAACGGATGCTTCAGCACCCGGTACAGATCATGTAAATCCGCCCCTGACCTACTGTAAGAAGACAGGCCACTCTGTAGGAGACTGTTATAGAATCATATGATTCACCAATTTGAATTTACCAATAGGCCACTCTGTAGGAGACTGTTATAGAATCATATGATTCACTAATTTGAATTTACCAATGCAAAAGGTAATCAGTTTCAAGTCAGAAGTAAAGGAGTGTTTTTGGGGAACAGGAGAGGATACCAACAACAATTACATTGAAGCAATTAATCAACACCTTTCAAAAGAACAGTTTTCATAGTTAGTTCAGCAAATTAAGTAAGTTAATGCTGCAGATTTAGAAGTTCAACTTCAGAAATACATTGGTTCTTATTTTTTTGCTTTTAATTCCGACACTTGGATCATTGATTCAGGAGCATCAGGACATATGCGTATTGATTCAAATACTTTTATATCCTTAACTCCACTACCTGTCCCCTTACATATAATTCTTCCCAATTCTTTTAAGGTAATAGTCACTCATACATGAAGAATTTCAATCATTCCTAATTTTATGATAAGTATATATCATGTATGTTTCTAGGTATATATTATATTAAACAAACAACTACTTTATTTATGGATATAATTTTTTGTTCAATATTTATATAAATTATTAATACATTTTGCAGGAAAAGAAAATAAAAGAAGAGGAGTAAGAAAGAAGAGTGTTCAAGCAGAGACAACAAAAATGCCAAAGATAGCATCCCCAATCCAAGGATATAACAACAATAACAGGCTGGTAGAATATCACTAGTGGGATCTGGGGATGGTAGAGTGTATGCAGACCTTACCCCTACCCCTACCCCGTGAGGGTAGAGAGGCTATTTCCGGGAGACCCTCGGCTCAAAGACAAAAGATCCATAACAGCAATAAAAATAAACAAAAAATATCAGCATCATGAGAGACAACAAGTAAATGGAAGGGCAATAACTCAAATACTATGCAAAAGTGTGAAACACAACATAAACCACTAGCAGTCCTAGAGAAAACACTATCAGACTAGTGGATACAAAGAGGAAAAATGCTCGACTACCTACAACCCTAATGCTCGACCTCTACACCTTCCTATCAAGAGTTATGTCGTCGAAAATCGGGAGCCGCGCGTGTCACCATCACAATTTCCCACCTTTGGATGTCATGATGATACCTAGTCCTAAGACTAGGTAAGCCTAACACACGATGATTTAATAACAGAATTGAACTATTTAATCATTTATCATAAACCACTAAATGACATACATAGCCGCAAGTGACCAATAGTTATACATTTCCCAAAATCATTACTACGTAGTCATAAGCAATACTAAAACAAGAATTTCTAAATGCAATACTGTTTCGAATTACAATTTAACAGGAGAATAATTAAGTAAAATGGTGACTCCGAGGCCTGCGAACGTCAAGTAGGTATACCTTGAAGTCTCCCGCCGCACAGACACAACTTTCAACAACACAATTAGAATACCTAGATCAGCACAAAAATGTGCAGAAGCGAAACATGAGTATACCACAACAGTACCTAGTAAGTATCAAGCCTAACCTCAGTAGAGCAGTGACGAGGCCAGGTCAACACACCTACTATACATAGAAACCTTATAGATATACATAAGCTAACAATGGAAAGAACATCAATGTAAGACCAATGTCGAAAAAATTATTGATTTACAACCAACAATGAAGTAATAGAAACATAAATTGCAGCAAGTAGTAAATGAGTAATAAAGAAACAACATAATTAGAACATCAATGAGATCTAAATGAACTCAAATAAAGAAAAATGGATGACAACTCAAATAATCAAATTGCTCCCAATGCATGGACTTACAACAAGAATTACCTCGAGGCACCACACCTTATAAACTACAAGTCATGGATCACAATTTTCAAATTTTACATATATGGCGCCTCGTGCCCATAATAACAATCACCTTTGCACGGCAAAGCCCACGTGCTACCATGTACTTTGCAACCGTGATAAATATTAATTTAGATGAACGACAAATATACTTAATCACCATAAAACATAATAACACTCT
Source organism: Nicotiana obtusifolia (assembly GCA_002018475.1). Taxonomy (NCBI): domain Eukaryota; kingdom Viridiplantae; phylum Streptophyta; class Magnoliopsida; order Solanales; family Solanaceae; genus Nicotiana; species Nicotiana obtusifolia. Next base: position 405,365 of record MCJB01023245.1, on the reverse strand, counting down.
TGAATAAAGAAAGGTATCAAACGAAATAATGAGTTTATTTTAGAAATCAAGTAAAGTAAAATAATATTCAATTTGTACGAAACAAAGTATAAAATAGGCTTAGTTTAGAAATCAATAAAATTGCGTAAAAGTACCATTTTTAAACCAAACAAAACATAAGTTAAATTAACGAATTAAATATAGAGTGAAGAAAAACATGATAATAATTTTAAGTAAGGTAAACATCTAACAGGATGATGAGTATAATTTGAGAGCCCAATTATAGTGAAAGTGCGATAACCATTTAGAATAATAAGGCACTGAGTGAAATAACAAGTTCTATTTTAAGAGGCACATAGAATTAAGCATGTTAATAACTCTTTTATTTAAACCATTATGTTACCAACAACTCAACAGAATATGATATAGTGACTCCATGCAATTAAATTTACATTGACAATCAATTCAGCAAGTTATAATGGAGCCACTGATTGGCATGTTAAAGCAACACATTAAATCACGTAGAATGCATGACTCACACAAGAAACCACAATCGTTCCAACACCAAGATAACAACGAATAACCAACCACAATCAAAATGCAGATGATGATTGAAGGAAGAACAATGACCTTTCAAACCAACAAAATATTCCAACATGGAATGTACAATAAAAATTACAATCAAGGTACCGCCTCGTATACACATTTCACAATTTCAATCACAATCATTTCTTATATCACCGTGTGAGCCTTACATTTAGTTTTGAAAATCATATTTTCTGAAATAGCTATACGTGTGTTAGCCCACCTTATCTTATCGCGTGGCTTCAAGTAGCTCCCCTACTAGCAACATACGTATCAAGCCCACCTTATCGCACCGTATGCATATCAAGCCCTGTCTTATACCATTGCATGCGTATCAATATCACAACACAATCACAACTCGCACCACAAGTGTATATATGCCACAACTTGCCACAAAATCAACAACACTAATATTTCCCAACAAATAGCCCATGGAAAGGCACCATACAAAGCTATCAGAACCATCAAACTCCATCCCGGAGTCATTTACATATAAGTCAACACGGTCAAACCTTTCAACTTAGGCTTTCGACCTTGAGACTAAATATCCCAATTCATTCCGTAACATCCGTGGAACCAACCAACCACCCCAACAAGTCAGATAACAACAAAAAATATAGAATAAGCAATAAATGCGGGAACATGACTACAATACTCAAAATAACCGATCGGATTGTTACAGAAAATAACGCAACATACGAAGTGCTTCAGAGAAATGTGAAAGTTTGGGAGTTTGCATATATTGACTCAGCTTCAAGACAACAAAAGACAAATTGGGTCGAGTGTGGTTAAGATAATTCAACTTCCCAATATGGTTTCCCGTAGACAGTAGGATCTTAAAGCAAAGGCCCTTCATCCACATGTAACTTGGCAAGTAGATCAAGGGGTGAAGAAAAACAAGGCAACTCAGAAACATCAAACTCCTTCAGTGAATCCAAGGTGAATTTCTTTGACAAATTATTATGCCGTGTGCTTCCCTCAAAATTTTCATACATAGGAAATAATGTAAATTTCCCAAATCTCTTACTTTGAATGAATAATTAAAAAAGGATTTTAGTGCTATGATTTCCTCCTGATTATTTTCACTTATAAGAAGGTTGTCTACATAAACTGCGACAACACAAATCAGATCACCCTATGTTACGATTCAGAATCCCACTCTAGGGATCAGATGGAGCTTAACATTTACTTAGTAGGCAAGCTTACATGAGACAAGAATTTAACTAGTTTTAATCATTTATAACAAGATATTAAAAATGAAAATGATATAAGTCTGAAGTAGAATAAAATGATACCAAACAACTAAGTCTAAACATAACCCAGAAACTGGTGCCACTACGGTATGAAAATATAGAGTGCTACCGTCATGGTCTGAACAAACTACACTATTTAGAAACTCAATAAAACAGAAAAGATAGGAGGGAAGGGGACTTTAGGGCCGGGGACGTCATGCAGGTATACCTCATGTATTCGTCAGTGACAAAATCCGAGCAAAGCTACTGAACACCACTAGGACCGACTCTGGTATCTGCACAAGAAATACAGAGTATAATATGGGTACAACTAACCCCATGTATCACGTAAGTATCGAACCTAACTTCGATGAAGTAGTGACGAGGCTAAGCGGGCCACTTATAACAACCTGTACGTAAAAATAATAATAATAACAGGAAAGGAATGACATGAAATGGAAGTAAAGAAATTAACTTGTAAAAAATGAATTCAAACCTCACTATCAGAGAACCCAAAATAACAAGGCACATAATCTCATATAAAATTGCCGAAGCCAACACAACAATAACAATAAGTATAACACACAAAATCCGTTGCGGCACACAACCTGATTCCACCGTATCATCCTTTATCAATATCAAGTACCATATATACAAGCCGTTGTGGTGCGCAATACGATCCCACCATGTCATCATTTATCAACACCAGGTACCATATATACAATCCATTGCGGTGCACAACTCGATTCGACCATATCATCATTTATCAACATCAATTATCCACCCTTATTCCACCATTTCAGTTCATTATCTTTCTATTTCCGTTGCGGCATGCAATCCGATCCCCACACAATTTCAATTAAAACAACAATATAATAACTCCATTACAAGAATTTCTACATCAAAGAGCAAAAGTATGAGGCAATAAAGAACCACATAATAATAAAAGGAAATTTAAAAGTCGAAGTTTCTACTTTACAAGTTTATCGGTGTCTAAAAAACTCAGCGACTCACGTAGATGAAACTATCTCTTAGAATGCAACAAATATTACACAAACAATAGGACGAGTAAATCATGTGACAATCAAGGTGTGCAAGTTAAAGAATTAAGGCAAGTAGCAAATAAGCACGAGGTCATGGAAGGGACAAAAAATTTAATACAAGAATAATTAAATGACAAATAACAATGATGACATAGAAGTCGAATAAAAACGGTAACAATTAAGGCATGGAATAAGATAGTTCATAAAATAACGAGAAACATGGAAAGAATTATCTTCAGGGCGTATAACTCGTTGCCTCGCATATACGTTGTTTTTCACATAATCCACATAGCACATAGTTCAAAAACTACTAATTCCCTCGAGTCAAGGTTAGATCCAACACTTACCTCACTCCGGAAACAAAGCAATCAACTAGCCACAGTCTTGCCTTTTGAACAACTCTCCAAACTAACCGAATCTAGTAAATTTAGTTTAAATAATTCAAAATAGGTCTTAGAAATTACCCACGAGTGAAATAGATTCAAAGTTTAATAAATTTGGAAAAAACCAACCTCGGGCCCGCTTGGTCAAAACTTGAGAATAAGACCAAAACCTAATTAAAAATTCACCACCGAGCTTGATTAAGTGATTAGGTTCAAAATCTGACCTCAATTTGAGATTTAAATATCAACTTCTCTAAATTTCCAATTTCAACCTAAATCCCTAATTTTTTCCATGGAAAAGCATAGATTAAAGGTTAAAATCAATGGGTCTTTATGAAAATGGAAGAAAACAAGTTAAAATGTACTAATCTATGAAGTGGGGAAGAAAAATATCTACAAAATTGCTTCTAGGCCGAGCTCATATTTGAAAATAGTGAAAAATAGGATGAATCCCAACTTTTGGACTGTTTTAATCACTATCGTCCAGTCTTCTTCACATTCGCGAAGGACTTGACGTGATTGCAGCACCATGGTCCAACTGGCCTTGTATTTGTGATAGCCTCTACGCCCTGGCCTTCACGTTCGCGGTTGTAGGATCGCGTTTGCGTAGAACACCACACAGCCTCCTTCCCAAGCCCAAAAACCCGACGCGTTCTCGAATGGCTAATCACGTTAACAAAGGGTAAGCCCCCTAGTGCTTCACGTTAGCAACCAATCCATCACGTTTACAATGAAGGAATCCGCTCTCAGCCCAACATCCCCTTTGCGATCGCGTGAGTAGCTTCGCAATTGTGAATCACAAAATGACAGACAACAGATATAAGTAAAACCAACATATTCTCTAAGTCCGAAAATGACCCATAGCCTATCTAAAACTCACCCGAGCCTCTCAGGATCCAAACCAAACATGCACACAAGTGTAATAATATCATGCGAACTTGCTCGCGCGGTCAAAACACCAAATGACACCTAAAACTACGAATTAGACATCAAAATGCATGATAATGAAACTTAAGAAGTTTCAAATTTACAACTGAGCATCCGAATCATGTCAAATCAACTCCGTTTTGTACAAAATTTTATAGACAAGTCAATAAATAGTAAAATGAACCTATACCAAGTCTTAGAACCGAGATCCAAACCCAGTAGCTATAAAGTCCACCTACAGTCAAACTTCAAAATTCTTTAAACCTTCAAATTACTAGTTTTTAATAAATCATGTCAGAATAAGTAAGGGGCTTCTGAATTCAATTCCAGGCATACGCCCAAGTCCCAAATCATGATATTGGCCTAATTGGGATTGTCAAAATAACGCTTTTGGTCCGTTTTCATAAAATATTGATCTTAATCAACTCAAACCATTTTTAAGGAAAAAATTCACACTTTCTTCGATTTTCACATAAAGACCTTTTAGAATAAGAAAAAAATCAAGGATCACTAAATTGAGCTAATCGTTATCTCGAAACATGGAAATAAAGGCTAAAACTCAAAATGATCTATCGGGTCATCACATTCTCCACCTCTAAAATAAACGTTCATCCTCGAATGGACATAGATTGGCACTTGGACTGGAGAAAAGGTATGGATATTTACTCCGCATGTCGGACTCGGATTCCCACATGGCTGCCTCGATCGGCTGACCTTTCCCCTGCACTCTAACAGAAGGATAACTCTTAGACCTCAAATTTCGAACCTTCCGTGCTAGATTGGCCACCGACTTCTTCTCGTAAGTCAAATCCTTGTCCAATTGGACTGAATTGAAATCAAATAAGGGGACGGATCACCATGATACTTTTGGAGCATGGAGACATGTGAAACCCGGTGAAATACTGATAAGTTAGGTGGCAATGCAAGCTTGTAGGCCACCTCACCAACTCACTCAAGAATATCAAAGGGTCTGATATACCTTGGGCTTAACTAGCCCTTCTTTCTGAACTTCATTACACCCTTCATGGGTGAAACCCAAAGTAAAACCCTTTCTAAAAAAATGAATGAAACATCATGAACTCTACTATCGTCCTAACTCTTCTGCCTATACTGATCTGTGCGAAGTCGATCCTAAATCATCTTGACCTTTTCCAAGGCATCTTGAATCAAATCGGTACCAAATAATTAGGCCTCTTACAGCTCAAACTAACAACCTAATGAACGACACTGCTTCCCATATAATGCCTCATAGGGGGACATTTGAATACTCGATTGGTAACTGTTGTTGTAGGCAAACTCCGCAAGTGGCAAGAACTAATCCCTAGAACCCTCGAAATCCATGATGCAGGAATGAAGCATATCCTCAATATCTGAATGCTGCACTAGGACTGTCCGTCCGTCTAGGGGTGAAATGATGTACTCAACTCAACCTGTATGCCTAACCTCATATTGTATGGCACTCTAGAAGTGCGATGTGAGCTGCGTACTCCAATCAGAAATGATGGACACCGACACACTGTGAAGACGAAAGATCTCGTGGATATAGATCTCATCCAACCGCTATGAAGAATAGGTAATTGCTACTGGATTGAAATGTGCCGACTTGGTCAATCAATCCACAATGACCCATATTGGGTCAATTTTTTTTTGAAGTCCGTGGGAGCCTAACAACTAAATCTATGGTAAAACGCTCCCACTTCCACTAGGGAATCTCAAGCCTCTGAAGCAAATCGCCAGGCCTCTGATGATCATACTTTAGCCGTTGACAAATAAAACACCGAATCATATATGTAACTATATCATTCTTCATTCCTCTCCACCACTAATGCTACCTCAAATCATGATGCATCTTTGTTGCAACAGGGTCAATGGAATATAGGGAACTGTGGGCCTCCTTAAGAATCAACTCACGAAGCCCATCCACATTGGGCACACAAATCCAACCTTGCATCCGCAACACCCTATCATCTCTAATAGTAACTTCCTTGGCACCATCGTACCGCACCGTGTCCTTAAGGACAAGTAAATAGGGGTCGTCATACTGACGCTCTTTGATGCGCTCATATAAAGAAGACCGAGAGACCGTGCAAGCTAGAACTCGACTAGGCTCCGAAATATCTAGCCTCATAAATTGATTGGCCAAAGCCTGAACATATGATACTAGCGGCATCTCACCATCAAGAATATATACAAGGCTACCCATACACACAATCTTTCTACTCTAGGCATCGGCGACCTCATTGGCCTTCTTGAGTTGATTTGATATCATAGTCTTTCAACAGCTCCAACCACCTCCACTGGGTCAAGTTGAGATCCTTTTGCTTGAAAAAATACTGTAGACTCTGATGATCCGTGAATACCTCGCAAGACATGTTGTAGAGGTAATGCCTCCAAAATTTTAATGCATGAAACAATGGCTGCCAACTCTAATTAGGTAATTCTTCTCATGAACCTTCAACAGCTGCGATGTGTATGTAATCACCCTGCCATCCTACATCAATACTGCACCGAGCCCAATAAGCGATGCTTACAATATATCATGCTGGATCCTAAACCTATAGGGAACATTAACACTATGGTTGTAGTCAAAACAGTCTTGAGCTTCTAAAAGCTCAACTCATACTCAACGGATCACCTATATGGATCACCCTTCTGGGTCAATCTAGTCAATAGGGTTGCTATGGATAAAATCCCCTTCACGAACTAGTCATAATAATCCGCTAAACCTAGGAAATTTCGAATCTCTGTAGCTGAAGTAGGTATAGGCCAATTCTGAACTACCTTAATCTTCTTAGGTTCCACTTTAATGCCCTCAGCCGATATTACATGTCCCCAAAAGGCAACTAAATCCAACCAAAACTCCACTTTGAAAACTTGGAATATAACTGGTTATCTTATGGTAGGCTATAATCTCGTGTTTTAGTCGCTTAATGCACTATAATTCACTGCACTTTAATTGTGTTTGAGCTTTAATTGGTAGTATTTTTCACTTATTATGTGTTTTATTCTTTGTCGGAGTGATTTCGAGTTTTGTAGATATTGTGGAACTAATTCGAGCTATTTGGAGCTTTGAAGTCTGAGTAAAAGCCTAAAGGAATACGTCGGGATCATGTTCCGGTAACACACTAGGCGATGCACAGTGCAACACATCAGGTTAAAATTATGTCAGAAATTGACAAACTTCCGAGACTGGGTTTTTTTGGTCTGTCAGGAAAAGGCACTAATGCTATGCATAGTGCGATGCGTCAGGGTAAAAGTATGTCAAAATTCAAGGACGAATCAACTGTTAAAGAAATGCACTGGTGCTATGCACTAGGTGATGCACAGTGCGACACATCAGGGTAAAATTATGTCAGAAATTGTCAAACTTCAGAGACTGGTTTTTTTTGGTCTGTCAGGAAAGAGCACTAATGCTACGCACAATGCGGCACATGAAAAGTAATAAGTCAAGTTTTCCTATTTCGGCGAAAAGGGAGAGTTTGTCTAGGCCTGACCCTACTTGGTATAAATACATGAAAAAATGGTATTTTCTGGACTTGACATACTTTAGACCTAAGGAAGCTAAGGAGGAGTTGGAGGAGCAAAAGCACAAGGATTTCATCATTCCTTTTTCACTCAAGACCTGAGTTTGATTTAAATTTAAGTTTTCCTATAATTTTATTATATTTGTGATGAATTATTCCATATCTATGAGTAGTTCTCTTTAGGGTTTGATGGATTTGGTGTATTGATGATTTTTTGTGGATTATAGCTCTAGTTTTATGTATTGAATCATTTTTGGACGAATTAGTTATTGCATCTATATTCACTAGTTCATGTAACCGAGGCATAACTTGGGATATCTTTGCATCATATTGTTGGTTGAGTTCATTAATTCTTCTTAGTAATCGAAAGAGGTTATATGAATCATTGATTAAACTTAGTTATCAGGATAACCGAAAGAGGTTGTCCTAAAGACAAGTCCACTACGCATTATTGCATATCTTCACGTGCTTAAATTGGTTTACATTTTGGGGTTAAAGCTTAATCGAGAGAGGAGTTTTTTCTGAACGTTTGAACTAATAATTGAGTGATGTCGAGAGACTCACTTGAACATTAGAAGTGAATTATCTAGAGTTAGATCCCAAATGATTATCTTGCACCTATCCTATCAACCTATAATTCCTCCCACTGATAACTTTCTTGGCTACCTTTGTTGTGATTGTTATTAGTCAATAGCTTTAGATGCTTAGTTAATTTTAGTTAGAAATCATATGAATCTCAATTACTGATTCTCCTGGATAGTAACCAATCCAGAAACTATGAAAATACTGTTTAAATCCAATCACTATGGATACGATATTAAACTATACTATATCTGATTAGCGAGCACAAGTTAAGTGTGTGTTTCGAGCTCGTCAAATTTTAATGTTATTGTCGAGGATTGGCAATCAATAGTCTTTGAAATAGTTCGTAGTGCTCATTTAGCAATTTTTCTTGTTATTTTTATTTTTTTCTATTTATGTTTGGTGTGTTAACTGTGCACAAGTTACAGGTTTAGATTGGTACATTACTCGAACTTCTACGAAGGAAGTGCTACAGTATGAGCGAGAAGTTGAAAAACAACTACGATAGCTGAAGAAGGAAAAAAATCTCACTGAGACAATACAAAAGGTTGGGCAATCCTCAACCTAAGAACTTATGGCTGGAAACGATGAAGATAATATGTATTTTCTGTGAGAGAAGCAGCCCAACAAAAAGAACAAGCTGCACGAGATGTTTAGGAAGCAGCTATTAGAGATGCACATAACATGTATGAAGAAGAGAGGGGTCTCAGACTTAATCAACATCAACCCGTGTTTGGGAGACCACTTGATGATTATGCTAGACCAGTCTAAAATCAAGGTTTATCAAGTATTATACCACCTCCAATTGCAGCTAATAATTTTGAGTTGAAGCAAGGGTTTCTCCAAACCTTTCAAAATTGTTGTGTTTTCAGAAGGAAGAAGAACGAAGATCCAATGGCACATCTAATGGACTTCGAGGAGATTACGAACATCTTTCAATATAATGGTGTGTCATAAGATGTAGTGTATTAAGGGCATTCCCTTTCATATTGAAAGATGAAGCTAAGAAGTGGCTTCAGAGCTTGCTTACGGGATCAATTAGAACTTGGGAGGACATGGTCAGAAAATTTCTTGATAAATATTTCTCCTGAGCTAAACCGGGCAAGTTTAGAAGAAAAATCCATAACTTCTTCTAGAAAGATACTGAGACTGTGTTTGAAGCATGAGAGAGGTTTAAGGAGATTGTCAAAAAGTGTCAACATAGCAGAATTGAACTCTGGATGCAACTCCAGGACTTTTGGGATGGGTTGACACTGGCTTTAGTAGAGCATTGATCAATGTAGTTGGAGGCCCTTTGATGAAGAAAACTCAAGAGGAGATAGTCAATTCTTGATGAGTTGTTTGAAGATGCAAATCAGTTGTCTTCTGAGAGTGCTGAAAGAAGAAGATCGACAGGTGTTCACCAAGTTGATGCTAACACATCTGTTCAGGTACATCTTGATGATATGGCCAAAGAGATAAGGAAGTTGACCTTAGTCTCGATACAAAATGAGCCTAATGCAACATGTGATATATGTGGACGAGGAAACCCTACTCATGAGTGTCAAGCCTCAACTGAGAAAGTAAATATTACGGGAACTAAAATTTTAATGCAATGGGTCAAAGGCACCCAGTTTTTTATGGAGTTCACCTGGAGGTACTGCGAATGCGTGGCAACAAAATAACTCTTGCCCTCAGGGACAAGGAGCTCCAGCATACCAAATTCAGTAGAGGCAATAATTTTAGCATCATCACCCTATTCAGCTTGGTCTAAAGGATCTAATGAAAGCCTTTATTATCAAGACAGATGAGAGGTTGGACGTTCACGGGACAACTATCAAATAATTGGGCACTGTGTTCTGAAATTTGGAGAGACAAGTGAGATAGATTGCAACAATATTGTATGAGAGAGTCCCAGGTACTTTGCTAGCTAATAATGAGAGAAATTCTAAAAAACAGTAAATGCTATAATTCTAAGAAGTGGAAAAGTTATGAAAGATCCCACTCCAATCCAAAAAGATGCTATACCTGAAAAAGAAAGTGGGGAGCAACTGAAAATTGAAGTTGATAAGAAGAAGAAAAGCATGAAGGCAAGTGAGAAAAAGAAGAAGGAAGAGAGTTTAAGATAGGAAGGACATGAAAAGAGAGAGCAGATGCCTGCTTTACTTTTTCCCAAAAGCTGTATAGAGAAAAGATAGACAAATAATTTAAGAGATTTCTGGATATGCTGAAACAAGTTAATGTAAAAGTGCTATCACAAATGCTTGCTTATACCAAATTTATGAAGGAGATCCTGACAAAGACAAGGAAAATAGAGAAGACTTTAGTGGTCAAACTCACAGAGCACTGTAGTGCAACCTTGCAAAACAAACTCCCGCAAAAGTATGGAGATCCAGGGAGTTTTACTATACCTTGCTCTTTAGGCTCTATTAATTTTGATATGTCTCTATGTGATTCTGGTGCCTCAATTAACTTAATGCCTTTGTCTATTTGCAGGAAACTTGAGAAGGAGATTGGAGAGATAAAGTCAGTGCCAATATCTTTGCAGCTGGCAGGCCAAACGACTCTAATCTCGAGGGGATAGTGGTAGATGTGTTAGTTCAAGTGGATAGGTTTGTATTTCTTGTAGAATTTATAGTGGTGAATATGGAGGAGAACAAAGAGGCCCCCCTCATCTTAGGAAGACCATTCTTAGCAACGTGTAGAGCAATCTTAGATATACATGAGAGAAGACTCATGCTTAGAGTGGGTGAAGCGACTGTGACTTTTGACATGAATATAGAAACGGGGGGTTAAAAAAAGAAGCTGACTGCAAGTGTTGAGTGGAGAGTGAAGAGTTCAAAAGAGAAGGCTGCAAAGTATGAGGAAGATAAGTGTGGGGTGCACCTCAAGAAGGCTGAAAAGAAGATGTATGCATGGATGTGTGCATTAGTTCGGACGTGAATAATGGAGCCCGACTTTGATTCAGATCCCAACTAGATATTCAGGAAAGTCTTCTCTACCTTATGCTTTTTAATTGTGTGTCACGGGGACATGTCACAACTTGAAGTGTGGGGTGGGGGAATATGTGTATGGTGTATGTATAGTAGTTTTAGTTTTACTTTTGTTAGTGTCAGTAGTTAGAGATAGAGAAAAAAATTTAAAAAACATATAATTTTAAATTTTTTGATTGTTTCAAACAATGGATATCATTTGACATGTTTCTTGAGGGATTTAAGTCAAAAGAAAAAGACAAAAAGATTTTCTTTTGTTAGGTAGTGTATTAATCTCCCCTTAGTTTTTCTTTGTACCGCGGTTCTTTTTCAAGGGTTTTGTTTGAATCGAGTGGAGTTAGTTTCTTTTTAAGAGTAGGAAACCTTGTGCTATGATTTGAATTGAAAGCAATGTCTCTTGACTTTATTATGGCTTGAGAATAGTGAGTGCTTTAGTTATGACGCTTAGGCTCAGTTTTTGACTCTTGTATTAGTACCTTAAATAGATGATATTAACTGTGTATAACTGCTTTGACTAGAGTGTCTTGATGAGTCTAATCCTAAGTGAGTTATGTGCCATGTGTGTGTGAGGTTTTATGTTATTCTGTGCATTGCATTTGATGTCTATAACTTTCCAGTGTGTTTGCAAAGTGAAATAGTAGTTTAGTCAGTCTTGGAAGTGATATAGGCGTTTCTTTGTTGAGGCAGTGATATATGTTTACCCGCCTAATTTTTATGGATCTTAGTTAACCCTTTTGAGCTAGTAATACTGTTTCTTTGGCAGCCACATTACAAGCCTTTGTTTGAATTGACCATCTATTTGAACCTTTTCACCTCTCGTGAGCGCTTGAATTGTTACGAACTTTGTAAAAGTTAAAATGTGGGGTGTTGGTTTGGATTTTGAGTGGAACTATTGATATAAGGAGAAAGATGCACTACTTTGAAAAAAAGTAAGAGCCACTTGAATTAAAAAAGAAAATAAAAAAAATTTAGTTGTATTGTTGTGCAAATATTCTGTGATAAGTGGTGACTCCTGATGTAATTGTGTTTAAAGAAGTAAGGAGTTGATGTATATTGATGTGAATGTGGAGTTATGGTTTGACATAAGTGTGGAGTTTTGAATGTTAAAGTGTATGTTTTAAAAGTGCTTAGGGAGGTGTAATCACTCTTATATCTAAATGTATCCTACCTGTCCCGCAGCCTACATTACAACCACTAAAGTCCTACTTGATCCTTGACTGAATGAGCTTAATTAGTAGAGTAGTACACTACGAGCAAGCCTATGGTACGTCTTTCGTGGCATATGAATGTTGTTTTTGAGAGTGTGAATTCGTTCTATCTTTAATTCCTAATTGTTCTTAAATTTTATTGTGTATGGAACTACTTTCTATTGTTGTGTGAGGGCACTTGATTCATTAAGGAAAAGTAATATCGTTGACCTCTATGTTAGAGTAAGTGAGGGGGTTGTGAAAAATGCATGGTTCTCTTGAGTCAAATCTTGAGGCGAGGATGTTATGTTAGAGTGCTTAATTTGTTTTCATTATTCTTGGTGTGATGAGTTAGGAGAGTTGTTTCAAAAAGTCGTGTCTATATAAAGTGTAGTTTAATTGCTCGAGAACGAGCAATGGTTTAAGTGTGGGTGTTGATGGTAGGTTATAATCTCGTGTTTTAGTCGCTTTGCACTCTAGTTCACTGCACTTTAATTGTATTTGAGCTTTAATTGGTAGTATTTTTCACTTATTATGTGTTTTATGCCTTGTAGAAGTGATTCCGAGTTATGTCGATAATATGGAACTAATTTGAGCTATTTGGAGCTTTGAGGTCTGAGTAAAAGCCCAAAGGAATAAGCCGGGATCGTGTTCGGGGGTCGAGGATCACTTCTAGACATCAAATTCAAGGACGAATCAACTGCTGAAGAAATGCATTGGTGTGGCGCACTGGGTGATGTACAGTGCGAGGCATCAGGGTAAAATTATGTCAGAAATTGACAAACTTCAGAGATTGGTTTTTTTGGGTCTTTTGGGAAAAGGCACTAATGCTACGCACAGTGTGACGCATGAAAAGCAATAAGTTTGCAAGTTTTCCTATTTCGGTTAGGAAAGGGAGAGTTTTCCTAGGCCCGACCCTACTTGGTATAAATATATGAAAAAAATTATTTTCTGGACTTTTAATATACTTTAGACCTAAGGATGCTAAGGAGGATTTGGAGGAGCAAAAGCACAAGGATTTCATCATTCCTTCGTCACTCAAGACCCGAATTTGGTTTGAATTTATGTTACCTATACTTTTATTATAATTGTGTTGAATTACTCTCTATCTATGGAGTATTACTCTTTATGGTGTATTGATGATTATTGTGGATTGTAACTCTAGTTTTATGTATTGAATCGTGTTTGGATGATTTAATTGTTGCATCTAAATTCACTAGTTCACGTAATCGAGAAAGACATAACTTGTGATATCTTTGCATTATATTTCTGGTTGAGTTCATTAATTCTTCTTAGTAATCAAAATAGGCTAGTTGAGTCATTGATTAAACCTAGTTAGGAGGATAATCAAGAGAGGTTCTCCTAAAGACCAATCCACTACACATTCTTACATATCTTCACATGCTTAAATCGGTTCATCTTGTGAGGTTAAAACTTAATCTAGATAGGCATTTTTGCTGAACATTTGAGTTAATAATTGAGTGAATTCGAGAGACTCACTTGAACAGTAGAAGTGAATAATCTAGAGTTAGATCCCAAACAATTATCTTGCACATATCCTATCAACCCCTATTTCCTCCCACTGATAACTTCCTTGGTTACCTTTGTTGCAATTGTTATTAGTCAATAACTTTAGATTGTTAGTTAATATTAGTTAGAAATCATATAATCCTCAATTGTTAATTCTCCTGGATTGCAACTAATCTAGAAACTACGAGAATACTATTTTAATTAATCCATGTGGATACGATATTATACTATACTATATTTGATTAGTGAGCATAATTTAAGTATGTGTTTCGAGCTCGTCACTATATCTCATAGTCTTAGGTACAATCCGAAGATGTTGCTCATGCTCCTCTCGACTGCGGAAGTAGATCAAGGTATCATCAAGGTATACAATCACAAAAGAATTCAAATAGGGCTTAAATACCCGATTCATCAAATCCATAAATGCTGCTGGGGCATTTGTCAACCCAAATGACATCAATAGATAATGCCCATACCCAGTTCCAAAAGTTATCTTAGGGACATCTAATTCCTTAATCTTCGACCGATGGTAGCCAGATCTCAAATCAATCTTTGAAAACACTTTTGCACACTGAGGCTGATCAGATAAGTCATCAATCCATGCAGCCGATACTTGTTCTTGATAGTGACTTTGTTCAACTGCCAATAGTCTATACACATCCTCATCAAATCATCTTTCTTCTTCACGAACAACACGGGGGCATCCCAAGGCGAGACACTAGGTCTAATGAATCCCTTATCAATAAAATCTTGCAACTGTTCCTTCACTTTCATTCAACTCAGGTAGGGCATACGGTATGGTGGAATAGATATAGGCTGAGTGCTCGAAGCCAAATCAACGTAGAAGTTGATATCTCTGCAGGTGGCATCCTTGATAGATCAATAAGAAACACCTTTGGAAACTCACACACAACTGGTACCGAACCCATGGAAGGAACCTCCGTACTAGAATTGTCAATATAGGCCAAATAAGCTATACATCCCTTCTCGACCATATGTCAAACCTTCACATAAGAAATAACCCTACTGGCAAAATGGCCAAGAGTCCCTCTTCACTCTAATTGAGGCAACCCCGACATGGCTAAGGTCACCATCTTGGCATGACTATCCAGTATAGCATGATAAGGTGACAGCCAATCTATGCCCAAAATCACATCTAAGTCTTCCATATTGAGAAGTAGGATATCTACACTAGTCTCAAGACTTCCAATAGTAATCACACATGAGTGATAAACATAATCTACGATAGTAGAATGTCATAAAATCGTGGACACATAAATAAGAGGACTCAAAGAATCACGAGGCACAACCAGATATGAAGAAAAATAGGATGACACGTATGAATAAGTAGAGGCCAGGTCAAATAGAACTGAAGCATCTCTATGGCAAACTTGAACAATACCTGTGATAATGACGTCAAATGACTCGGCCTTAGGTCTATTTGGGAATGCATAAAAACAGGATTAGGCCTTACCACATTGTCCTCCACCTCTCGGATGGCCTCTAGCTGGCTGGTCTCCACCTATAGCAGTCGGACACCTACCTTTAGCTAGTTGAGCGGGCGGTGAAGTAACCGGTGCCAGAACTATGGCACGAAAACTCTATTTTGGCATGCTGCTAAACAATTCAGGGCAGTACGTCCTGATGTGAATTGTAGCCTCACATTCAAAACACACTCCGGTTGCTGTCGCTATTAAAATTGAGACTGGCCCGAACAGGCTAGATAACTAATGTGGTAGCTCTGAATTGGACCACGACTACCCAAAGCACCGTAAGATACCTGAAGTGCTGACTGAAATGGCCTGGGAGGATGAACTCTATCAAAAGTACCCCTGCCTCATCAAATGACGAGGCTTCTTATGAGATGCCGACCCCTCTCCTGACCACGAACCATCTCGATATGTCTAGCAATCTCTATGGCACTTTTAAAAGAAATATCATCTCAGTCTCTTTGACCATCTGTAGCCTGATATTAAAAGTGAGCCCATCAATGAATCTCCTAAATTTATCCCTCTCAGTAGGCAACAAGATAATGGCATGGCACTCTAGGTCCACAAATCGAGTCTCATACTGGGAGATGGTCATGCCACCCTGCTGAAGGCGCTCGAACTGCCTGCAATACTCCTCTCTAAGAGTGAAAGGAATGAATTTATCTGGAAATAGCTGTAAAAATTGATCCCAGGTAAGTGAAGGTGAACCCACTGGTCTGGTCAACACATAATTTCTCCAATATGTCTTGGCAGAACAAGTCATCAGGAACATTACAAAGCCGACACCATTGGTCTCAATAATACTGTGCAACACCTCATGGAAATGGTCCAAGTAATCCTGCATGTCCTTAGAAGGTGCACCATTGAAATGAATAGGAAAGAGCTTCATAAACTTATCCAGCCTCATCAAGGTCTTAGAAGACGCAGCGTGCATATCCTTGGCCTATGCTGCAATAACCGGCTGAACTACCCCAATTCGCTGGGCTGCTGGAGTCTGATATAGGAGAGCCATCTACTCCAGAGTGTGAGTAGCAGGAGTCTATGCTTCTCCCCTAGCCTGAGAGACAGTTGGTGCTAGCAGAAATGCACCGGTCAGGGCCACACTCTCCATAAGGCCCACCAAGTAGACTAGAGCTTTCTGAAGCACTAGAGTGGCTATGAATCCCTCTTGGACCTGATCTGGTCCAATATGTACAGCCTGAGTTGGTATCTCCTCCTTATGATCAACTTGAGGCTCCACTACGGGTGCTGTTGCTCAGGCTCTAGGCTGAGCCTTGCCCCTACCTCGGTCTCTTTCTCGACCTCAGCCTCAACCTCTGGTAATAACTAAAACAGGGGGCTCCGGCTCCTGTTCGGCCATAGATGTTATGCGTGTTCTCACCATCTGCATGGGAACAAGAATGGAATGATTCAAACATCAATGATAGAATAAAATCGCACAAAAGAGAAAGAAAGAAGTGAATTTTTCCTAAGACGCCATAGCCTCTAGAATAAAAGTACAAACGTCTTGTACCGATCTTCCAAACTCTACTAGGCTTGCTAATGACTCGTGAGACCTAAGTAACTTAATGCTTTGGTGACAACTTGTCATGATAGCGCCTAACTCTACATGCTAGGCAAGCCGACTTGAAACAAAAAAAATTAACTTATTTTATCAATTTATAACAAGATATTAACAATGAAAATAATATAAGTCTAAAGTTGAATAAAATGATACCGAACAACCAAGTCTAAACATAACCCGGAATTTAGTGTCACGAGTACATGAACATCTAGAGTGATAACATCATGGTCTGAACAAAATACACTGTTCCGAAACTCAATAAAATAACAAAGATAGGAGGAAAGGGGAGTTTAGGGCTGCAGATGTCGTACAACTGTACCTGAAGTCTCTGTCGGCAACCGAATTCGAGTAAAATCTACTGAATGCCGCTAGAAAGAACTCCGATATCCTTACAAGAAGTGCAAAGTGTAGTATGAGTAAAATCGACCCCATGTACTATGTAACTGTCAAGACTAACCTCAACGAAGTAGTGATGAAGCCAAAACAGGTCAATTACAATAACCTGTACGCAACAACAATAATAATAATAATAATAATAATAATAATAGGAAAGGAAAGACATCAAATGGAAGTAAAGCAATTAACTTGTGAAAAATGAACTCAAACATCACTATCAAAGAGCCTAGAATAACATGTCTTGTAATCTCATATAAAAATTGCCGAAGCCAACACAAGAATAACAACAAGTATAACACACACAATATATTGAGACGCGCAACCCGATCCCACTGCATCATCCTCTATCAATATCATGTACCATGTATATAATCCGTTGCGACGCGCAATCCGATCCCACCATATCATCATTTATCAACACCAGGTACCATGTATACAATCTGTTGCGGTGCGCAACCTGATCCCGCCATATCATCATTTATCAGCATCAAGTATTCACCCTTATTCCACCATTTCATTTCATTATCTTTCAATTTCCGTCGCAGCGTGCAACCCGATACCCAAACAATTTCAATTAACATCAACAATCAAATAACCCAATTTACAAGAATTTCTACATCAAAGAGTAAAAGTACAAGACAATAAAGGACCACATAATAATACAAAAATCTTTAAAATTTGAAGTTTATACTTTACAAGTTTATCGATGTCTAACAAACTCAACGACTCACGCAGATGAAACAACCTCTTAGAATTCTAAATATTATAAAAATAAGAGGAGAAGTAAAGCATGTGACAATCAAAGTGTGCAAGCAGCAAATAAGCATGGGGTTATGGAAGGGACTGTCACGCCCTAAACTCGGGGTGTGCCATCGGCACTCAACCGAGATAATCCGGCCGAGCAAACCTGCTAGATTTCCTTCTACCCAACTCACCCATAAATAAAGAGAATATAAACTTCATTATATAGCACAAGGGTTCATGAACAACACTAGTTCCATCACCATTAGTTACTTCATTTATAAGTCCCTAAAACAATACATTTCACAACCATAGTTTTACAGTGGAAGCATGAGACACAATTACGACATCTTTAGTTTAACTTTATCACACTAATACACAACCCACACTATGTTTACGGAGCCTCTAATAGATATAAAAGAGTATAATTATTGTGCCGGCAACAAGGCTCCAGCTATACCTCAAAATATAATACACACGAAACAAAAGATGTACAACCCTAAAATGAAGTGGGGGCTCATCAAGTCAGCTGGGGGAAAGTGTACCGCTATCACTGGTCAATGCCTCCTGCTACGGAACCACCTGCATCCAGTAAAGATGCAGTGTCTCGGGCAAAAGGGACATTAATACATGTCGAATACTACAAGTATGAAATCCAAAACATCTATTCAAGGACTTAGAAATACAACATGAATATTGTGAATCATGGTAACAATCATAGGGCTTATGTAGCCATTAATGTCAAAACAAATTTATTAAGTACTTCCAATAACAGTTATAAATTTCAAGTCGGGAATCCTCTACAACTACCATTCCGCAGAGTGACCATGTCGCGTCACCCCAATGTATACGTGTAGAGGTGCAATCACAATACCAGAACTCTACAAAAAGCTGGCCAGCCGCCTGACCCCAATGTATGTCGTGGGAGGTGTATTCAACTTACCACATCTATACACAAAGCGGCCCCGCCGCCTCACTCCATTGTATATTGTAATCACAATACCACAGCTCTACACAAACTGGTTCTGCCGCCTCACCCTAACGTATTTGGGTGGAGGTATAATCAAAATACCATAACTCTACACAAAACTCCCCACCGCCTCACCCCAACGTATATGGGTGGAGGCGTAACCACGATGCCGCAGCTCGAGTTCCCAAAATGATAATGGTATGTACAAAAGAGTTCTCTTGTTAGTCAACTCTTTGTCAACTTTGGCCTTAGCAAGTGTGAATTCATACAGCTTCATCATATGAGAAATAAGTGCTTAATCACATTAATTTCATGCAATACCTTCTTCCTACAAAGGTTATAACATAATTAAGTCACAATAGACAATCTTTAACACATGAGGGTTCTAACACGTTATGCCATGGATACCCCACATCAATAGTGTTTCAAGTTTGACTACACATGATAGAGTTTTACAATAATTCGGGAATTCCGATACTAGAATAAGTTTTTTTAGCCTTCATACCTCGCTTTGAGCTTCCCTTAATTCAGTACACAATTCCGAAAATCCTAGCGACTTTGATCTATTTAGAGACATAGCAAAATTGAACACAAATTAGGAAGATATTCATAATTCCAGTTCACTTGAGCATTTTATCTAACACTAGGTGTGCATTAAGGTTTCAAGTTCCTCCTATGGAATATTCTTTCACGCCACTACCCAAAGTTCAGCCAAAACAGCTCAACAATCTTCCCACTACCCTTGATGGTACATGAATGTATAATATACTTACCTATACTAGAATCACACCCTATTACCCATAATCCGAAATTTATGAATTGGGGGAAGAAATTCTTACCTCTTTGAAGCCCTAACAAGTTCCTCTTGGTGATTCCAAGGCTTGACTTAAGTTAAGTAGTGAAATCCTTGAACCTACCCTTTGTTTCTCTAGAATAGCTCTCCCCTTTCTCCAAAATATAAGATAATCCCTCAAAAATGACTCATATGGCTAAATAAAATTAAATGGAGTCGGGTTGTAAAGTAAAAAAAATGAATCCTCGACGTAGATCAGCGGTCCGCAAATTGGACTGCATAATTGCCCTCCGAATTTAGGCATTTCTGACCCATTATGCGACCATTATGGGGTCCGCAGACCAATACTATGATTGTGTAATGCAACGTAGAACTCCTTCTGAAATTTTTCATGCTGATTCTATGTTGATATTTGCAGCCCGCATAACAGTTTTGCGGCCACATAATGGACCTCAAAATTTAGCTCAAGTTCTACTTCACTCTGCGGTCGATCTTTGGCCGCATAGTGATTTATTGGTCGCATAGTGGACCGAAGAAATACCATATCTTCAACATGATTCTTTCAACTCCCCACCACATTGTTCAACCCAAAAGGTCTAAGGCATTGCGAGCAAGCTCGCTGCAAAGAAGTTTTACAATCATCAACGCATATATCCACCCAGGTATCACGAAACCCGAGGTTTTAGTGAAAATTTCATGGTTCCTTACATCCTCCCCCACTTAGGATCATTCTTCTTCGAATGAGGGTAAAAATTTCACCATTTGCACCCAATATGATTCAGGTGCTATAACACACACACTCAGTTTCAAATTTAGCCAGAGTCTCCCCTATAACTGGGCCTTTCCACCTGTCAAAGAATCCCAGAAACCAATCCTAACAACATATACATAATCTAATGAAGCAACATAACATAAAAATAACACCAACCGTGGCCTCGTAAGCAATATATTACCAGAAAAGGGACACCCTTAGCATATGCTGTACAAATGATACTTAATTCATAGGGAACAATTTCATAGAATGATTACATAGCTATTCAATCAAATAAGGGTACTTCTTCTTCATTTCTTCCTCGGCTTCCCAAGTGGCCTCTTCAATCTGCTGGTTTCGGCACAACATTTTCACGGGGGCAATTTCTTTATTTCTTAACTTTTGGACATGCCGATCAATAATAGAAAATGGAATCTCTTCATAAGTCATTTCCTCATTAACCTCAATAGTCTCAACCAGAACAATGAGTGTCGCGTCTCCAACTACTTTCTTCAACATAGACACATGAAATACTGGGTGCACTAATGACATCTCAGGTGGTCGCCACCTTACTGATCCTCTGAATGATTCTGTATGGTCCGACATGCCTCGGACTCAATTTTCCTTTCTTACCAAATTGCATTACACCCTTCATGGGGGAAACCTTCAAGAATACCCAATCACCGTCTTTGAAATCCAAATCCCTACAACGAACATCCGAATAGGACTTCTGATGACTCTGAGTAGTTTTCAACTGCTCCTTAACGATACTAACCTTCTCCATAGCCTGATCTACGAGGTTCGATCCTATCAACTCTGCTTCCCCAATGTCAGACCGCCTAATGGGAGATCTATATCTCCTATCATATAAAGCCTCGAATGGTGGCATTTGAATGCTAGCAGGATAACTATTGTTGTAGGCAAATTCTATGAGTGAAAAATAATCATCCCATCTACCTTTGAAGTCAAGAAAGCACACAGCATGTCTTCAAGCATCTGAATAGTCTGCTCTACCTACACGTCGATCTGTGGATGAAAGGTTGTACTAAAAATCATTTGATTTCCCAAACCTTGCTGAAATTTCTTCCAAAACTTAGCCGTAAACTGTGCCCCCAATCAGAAATAATAGAACTTGGAGTGCCATGCAACCTAACTATTTCCATGATATATAACTAAGCATATTGTTCTGCTGTGCCGATAGTCTTAAAAGGTAAGAAGTGTGCTCATTTCGTGAGTCAGTCCAAAATTACCCAAATCAAGTAAAACTTGCGAGGAGTACAAGGTAGTTTACCAAAAAGTCCATATTGATCATCTTCCATTTCCACATCGGAATTTCTATGTTCTGTGCGAACCCACCGGGCCTGTGGTGTTCGGCTTCACTTGCTGACAATTTGGAAATCTTGACACAAATTCCGCTACATTCCTCTTCATATCATTCCACCAGTAGACTACCTTAAGATCATGATATATCTTTATGGAGCCCGGGTGCATGGAATACCTAGAAGTGTGAGCCTCTGTCATGATTATTTCCCGGAGACCATCCACATTTAGAACACATAGTCTCCCTTTGTACCTTAGTGTACCATCATCTATCCCAAGAGAAAAGGATATGGTCTTATGTTTATGAATTCCCTACTTCAATTATACCAACAACGGATCGTTGTATTGCTTTTCCTTGACTTCCACAACAACCGATGATTCAGACCTATTTTACACAATCACTCCTCCTTTACTAGAATTCGTAAGATGAACTCCCAAACTAACCAACCGATGCACCTCCTTGGCCAACGGCCTTTGATATGCCTCCAAGTGAGCCAAACTACCATAGATTTACGGGTAAGAGCATTCTCTACAACATTATCCTTCGGGGGATGATATACAATATCGATGTCGTAATCTTTGAGTTATTCAAGCCACCTTCTCAACCTCATATTCAACTTCTTCTGTCTGAAAATATATTGAAGGCTCTTGTGGTCTGTGAATATATCCACATCGACCCCATACAGATAATGACTTCAAATTTTCAATGCAAACACCAACGCCATAATCTCTAAATCATGTGTTGGATAGTTCTTTTCGTGATTCTTGAGTATCCTAGAAACATAAGCTATCACCTTGCCATGTTGTATTAATACATACCCAAGTCCGATTATTAAAGCATAACAATATACCACACACCCATCTGTACCCTCTGGTAGGGTCAACACTGGTGCCGTAGTCAACCTCATTTTAATCCTAAAAGCTCATTTCACAAGCATCTGACCATTGGAAGTTAACCGCCTTCTACATCAATTTAGTCAACGGAGAGGCAAGAGTAGAGAACCCCTCTACAAACTCTCTGTAACCCCGCTAAGCCTAAGAAACTACGAATCTCTATTGGGGTAGTAGGTCTAGGCCAATTCCACAGCTACAATCTTCTAAGGATCAACCTCAATTCCTTCACTAGAGACAACATGACCCAAGAACGTGACAAATTCAAGCAAAAATTCACATTTCGAAAACTTTGCATATAACTGGTGCTAATGTAGAGTATGCAAAACTGCCTTGAGATGATTGGCATGGTCCTCTCTACTTCTTGAATATACAAGGATATCATAAGATCTATAAAAGCTGTCGGGACATTTGCTAGCCCAAAATACATTATCAGAAATTCAAAGTGCCCATATCGGGTCCTGAAAGCTATTCTCGAAATATCCTGCTTCCTGTGCTTCAATTAGTGATACTCGGATCTTAAATCAATCTTATTGAAATACTAAGCACCCTATAATTGGTCAAACAAATCATCTATCATTGGTAGTGGGTACTTATTTTTTATGGTAACCTTGTTGAGCTGCCAATAGTCGATGCACATTTTTAGCAACCCATTCTTCTTTCTTTCAAATATAACCGGTGCTGCCCAAGGTGACATACTCCGCTGGATGAAACCCTTCTCTAACAAATATTTCAATTGTTCCTTTAGCTCTTTCAATTCTACCGGTGCCATTATGTAGGCGGAATAGATATAAGCTGCGCGTCTGGCATCATATCAATTCCAAAATCAATCTCTCTGTCTGGTGTGATCCCACGGAGCTCATCCGGAAAGACCTCCAGATATTCATTCACCACAGGCACAGACTCAAGTGTAGGTGTGTCACGACCCAAGCCGTAGGGCCATGACGGGCACCCGGACCCTACCTGCCGAGTGCCGGCATACCTGCTATCTTACTTTCTTTGTTATCTATGAGGTCGATGATGCCAGTCTGAATGGTAACAATAATTATAATCGACTGAAACTTTTTGATAACTACATATTCATACATATCAGCTGAAGTACCATACAATGACATGAACATACTGATATACATAATATGGCCAACAAGGCTGCAACGCAAAAGCTATATAACAAAATACATTAACTGTACATGAGTCAACTCACTGTCTATTGTGTATGAGCCTCTACAAGAAGACAACCAGTGCAACCTGTGTCGGAACAGGGCCCTGACATACCCAAAATGTCAATGACAAAATGCGTGCCAAGACTATGGCAAGTCCGAAGGATGGATCTCGCCAATATTCGCCGAACTAGATAGCCTACTATGGTGGGGGAGCCTCATCTATCTGTCTGCCCGGACCTACAGCCTGACATGCAGCGTCCACAAATAAAGGGACGTCAGTACAGATAATGTACTGAGTATGTAAGACAGGAAACATAATATAAGAACAGTAATCAGGATGAGAAACATACAACCTGTACTATCTGAATGCCTCTGAGGGCGACTAATCATGACATGCCTGATGTGTACATATATATACATATATATATATATATATATATATATATATATATATATATATATATATATATATATATATATATATATATATATATAT
>MCJB01023245.1:348620-380814 GCA_002018475.1 Nicotiana obtusifolia | reverse complement strand
ATATATATATATATATATATATATATATATATATATATATATATATATATATATATATATATATATATATATATATATATCCTTTTTAAATTCATCATATACGTGCGCCTCTGAGGCGTTCTCATCATCATATCATACGCCTTTGTGGGCCTTATCATCATCATATATATACGCCTCTGTGGGCCTTATCATCATCATATACATACGCCTCTGTGGGCTTTATCATCATCATATCATACCCGACCGTAATAGGCTCGGTAAAAATGTACTCGCCTATCATAAAGATCGGTAGAATGAAACATATACATACGTATAGTTGCACAATAAGTGGCATACCCGGTCGATTATAGCGCGGCTCGGTACAGTAAAACATATACAATGCATGGTGGACTCATATGAATCGTACTTTCATGGCGACGTAAGGTCGAAGAAATAACAACATATCAATCCTCCCTTAAGAGGGAAAATAATATAAGCACTCCTAGCTTCTAAGAATAGAGTATCTTTGGGGCTCGTTCATCGTATTGTATACGATTAGAGTCGGGCAAAAGAAAGAATGGGACAGTCTCACATACCTGATATTCTCGGTGCCAATTTCAAGCTTCGCACAGTCACAATTTCCTTAGTCTACAATGAAAGAAACGATTCTATCGTTATCCTCTAAATGTTATAGTTACAATCAACCACAACCCTAAATTTATATGGTGTTTCTCCACTCCCTTCTTCTTCTAAAACTCCAATATAAGACATGCAACCCAATAACAACCCAAACAACCACAACCCAGTCCAAAACCACTAGTTAAATTGAAATCATGGCTTCCAATCACCATCCCATGAGTTCTCACATACATAGAACGACATACCATGAATTCCCAGGAGAAAGAATGCATGAGATGGAGTAGTAACTTACCTTGCATGTGGGATAAATCATCCCTCTTCCTTGGTTATTCAACTTCTAGGTTTCACTCTCAATTAGAGCTTGAAAGACAGGAAAATCAATTAGGGCTTTTCCCTAATTCTTCAATTTTCTAGATTCTTTCCCCAATTTAGAACTTGGAAGAGAGAGAAATTGATTAGGACTTCTGTGGGATTCTTTGAGAAGGGTTGCAGGGGGTTCTACTCAGTTTGGGTTTCAAAAAATGGTAAAATAACTGGTCTATGCCCTTTTTATAGGTCAGCCAATAAGTGATACACGTGTCTGACGCCTACAAGTCTGCGACCGCATTTTCATCGCAGAACCAACATGCAGTTCGAATTCTGGATGAGAAACTCAGCCTAGAAATCTATCTCATTTTGCGATGAAAGAAGTCATTTTTGCGGTCCACATTTTCAGTATGCGATCGTATACTGACCGCATTCCTGACATAGATTTCTGCCAAGAAATCTGTCTTGATCTGCGATTTCAGTGTGAGAAATACGGCTCGTATGTGGGTTTTGCGATCGCATTCCCAACTTGGCGAAGCCTTTTGCTCTTTTCTTGACTTTTTGAAATACTTTTTGGGTTCTTAGGCTCTTATATGTAAACTATCTTACGGCGAAATCTAATGTACGAATTTACAGGTTGTAACAAGGTGCCTCAGCGTCAGTTTCTGTAACCCGAACCATATGGTAGATACACCCCTTGTTTCATGGCCTTAAGGTAAGAAATAAACCTACCTTTTGGTACCACACCCTCCTCCTTCCTCTCAATCACTGACTCATTTGGAAATTCAAACCTAAGGTTTTGGTTGGACAGTCAAGCTTGGAAAAACATGAATAAAGCTTCCATCCCCATTATCACATCAAAATCAACCATCCCTAATTCAATGAGATAGACCATGGTGTCCCGACCACGCACCGTGACAACACAATCCCTATTAACCCATGCACCCACAATAGACTTACCAACTAGAGTAGATACATAGAATGGCTCATAGAGCTACTCCGATTCTATCCCTAATTCCATAGAAACATAGGGAGTGACATATGACAAAGTGAAACCGGGATCAATAAGAGCATACATATCATGAGATTGAACAGTCAATATACCTGTGACAATATCTAAATAAGTCTCCGAATCCTAACGCCTCCGTACAGAATAAATTCTGCTGGGTCCTCCCAAACTCTATGCGCCACCCCTGGCTGCACCACACCCTGCGGGTGTTGGGGTGCCTCGAGCTAGAGGAGGTGCTGTGGATGTAGTATATGTGGAGCTAATTGGCTACACTGCACCTCTACCCATAACCGTCGAGACATGTGGCAATCCCTATGAATGTGACCCCTTACACCGCTCCCTTCGTATATAGGTAGGTCCATGAAGCAGACCCCAAAGTGCATCCTCCCACACTTAGGGCATGGGGGCCTCCGCTATTGCCAGAATCTCTCTCCAAGCCGACCCTGCTGGTAGGGTCCCTTGGACCCGGATGGTGGTGCACTCATTGAGCGAATGAATGAGATCACCCTAATGACCTCTCTTCAATTTTCAGTTTACGATCCTCTATAACTTGAGCAAACGGAACCATCTTCCCATTGTTCATATCAGAATTGAAGGCAGCTGTAGCGGCCTCATTAATAACCAAGGGGCTAAGTCCCTTCACAAACAGGCGCACTCTAGCCTCTATAGTGGCAACAAGTGAATAACATACTTGGACATGTGTGCGAACTCCATATGGTACTCCCACACATTAATGCTACCCTGCTTCAGGATCTCAAACCTAGTGGCACGGGCCGCCTTAGTCTTGGTAGGCAAGAAATGATCCATAAACGCATCGGTGAACTCACTCCACCTCGTTGGAGGGCTCCTCTCCTCACGGGTTACATCTTAAACCAAGAATTGGCCACCCATTTCAGGTGGAAGGGCCAACTACACTCCCTCCATCTCAGTGGTATGCATAACTCGGAGAGTATGTACATCTCATCAATGAAGTCCTAGGGGTCCTCCTTAGGATCAGTACCTGTGAACTACTGAGGATCCAACTAGAGAAACCTATTCACCTTGGAACTAGCGAAATCCCCAGGCTGACTAGAAGAAGTAGGTACAACATTTGATCTCCCTGGTCCTAGGAGGCCACTATTTGAGCCAACATTTTTATTTCTCCCTGAAGATCCCCATCAGAAACAGTGGGACCAGAAGCTGAAGCAGGAGGTGGAGCTGGAATATTAGTTGGAGGGGCCATTGCATAATTAGTAGGTGCAGGAACTGGTGTTGTCTGAGCAGGAATAGTAGATTCAGGTGGTGTAGTAATTTGGAGAATATCCTCACCCCTCGGGTGCTCACACGCATCATCAAATATCGAATCAACTGCCATTATTGGGGTGACCTTTGCTTTTTACAATCAGCTTTATCGCACGATCGAGAATATCAAAGAAGGGTATTATTCCTAAATGCCCAAGTAGCCTCCTAATTATAGATGTGGTAGATGACACACCGATAAGGACTCTACTAGACACGTCTCCGAGACATCCAAATACACTTTAAAACCTAGGCTCTGATACCAAGTTTGTCACACCCCAAACTCGGGGAGCGGGACTGACGCTCAACCGAGATAACCTGGCTGAGCAAGCTTGCTATATTTCCTTCTACCCAACTCACCAATAAATAAAGAGAATATAAAATTCATTAATTAATACCACGAGGGTTCATGAACAACACTAGTTCCATCACCATTAGTTACTTCATTTATATGTCCCCAAAATAATACATTACATAACCATAGTTTCTCAGTGGAAGCGTGAGACACAATTATAACATCTTTAGTTTAACTTTCCCACACTAATACACAACCCACACTATGTCCATAAAGCCTCTAATAGAAATAAAAGAGAACAATTATGGTGCCACCAACAAGGCTCCAGCTATACCTCAAAACATAATACACACGGAACAAAAGATGCACAACCCCGGAATGAAGTGGGGTCACCAAGTCACTTGGGAGAAAGTGTACCGCTATCACTGGTCAATGCCTTCTGCTATGGTACCACCTGCATCCATTAAAGATGCAGCACCCCCAACAAAAGGGACATTAGTACATGTCGAATAGTACTAGTATGAATACCAAAACTCCTACTCAAGGAATTGGAAATACAACATGAATATAATGAATCATGGTAACAATCATAGGGCTGGAAAATTTGCCAAATCCGTGAACCATGGCACCTGTTTCGTTGAAATTTTCAAAAGTTGCTCATTGGGAAAGGAGTTATTGATTTCAAGGCCATCATATCGCTTTCCCTCCCCCTCCAAACGGGACAAGTTGTCCGCTACTTGGTGTTCGCTACCTTCTATCTTGGATATCAATATAAAATTCTGTACCCATCTCATAAATCGAGCTTTTGAATCCTTTTTGCTCATAAAATAGCGAAGCACCGCATGGTCCGTGTGGATAATGATTTTTGCACCAACCAATTATGGGTGAAATTTCTAATTGCAAAAATAATGGCAATGAGCTTTTTTTCCGTAACGGTATAATTGACTTAGGAACTATTCATGGTCTACAAGCATAGTAGATAGGATGAAAAATTTTGTCAATACGTTGTCCTAAAATAGCTCCAACTGCTATGTCACTTGCATCACCTATGAGTTCAAATGGCACACTTCAATTTGGAGCGGTAATGATATGAGTAGTTGTCTACTTAAGCTTCAATAATTCAAAAAGCCTCAAGCAATCATCATTGAAATAGAAATTCGTTATCCTTCTCAAGGAGCTTACCCACTAAGTTCACCACTTTAGAGAAATTTTCAATAAACTGCCGGTAAAAATCCGCATGGCCTAGGAAACTCCACACAACCTTCACTAAAGTTGGGGGTTCATTTCTCTCAATTGAGTAACAAGTTGGTTTTTTCACATCTAGCCAACACTTTGTCCAAATTTTCAAGATAATCATCAAAAGAATTCCCAAACCACCCAGAGGTCATCCATGAAAACTTCATGGTAGACCTCCATCATGTATGTGAAAATAGCCATCATACACCGTTAAAAAGTCACGATGCATTGCACAAACCAAACAGCATCCTCTTGAAAGTAAAAGTACCATAAGGACATGTAAAGGGTTTTTTCTTTTGATCTTTCGGAGCAATGAGAATTTTTTTATACCCCAATACCCATCAAGAAAGCAATAAAAGGTATGGCCGGCCAATATATTGAGAATTTGATCTAAGAAAGAAAGTAGAAAGTGATCCTTCCTTGCAATTTTGTTGAGCTTGCGATAGTCCATACAAATTCTCCAACCGGTCACCATTCTTGCAGGAATCAACTTTTTCTTGTCATTGGTAACCACCATCATGCACCGTTAAAAAGTCATCGGTGCATTGCACAAACCAAAAAGCATCCTCTTGAAAGAAAAAGTACCATAAGGACATGTAAAGGTTATTTTCTCTTGATCTTTCGTAGCAATGAGAATTTTGTTATATCCCCAATACCCATCAAGAAAGCAATAGACGGTACGGCCGGCCAATATGTCGTGAATTTGATCTAAGAAAGAAAGTAGAAAGTGATCCTTCCTTGTAATTTTGTTGAGCTTGTGATAGTCCATACAAATTCTCCAACCGGTCACTGTTCTTGTAGGAATCAACTTTTTCTTGTCATTGGTAACCACCATCATGCCCCTCTTCTTTGGGACACATTGAACCGAAGAGGTCCATGAGCTATCAGAGATGGGGTAGACAACCCCAGCATCCAACCACTTGATAATCTCCTTCTTGACCACATCTTACATAGCGTAATCGATTCTTCTTTGATGTTCAATAGACAGTTTAACACCATCTTTCAACTTGATCTTATGCATGCAAAAGGTGGGGCTTATACCCTGAATATCCATCAAAGTCCACTCAATAGCCCTCTTCCTCTTTTGCAACACCCCTACTGTGGAATCAACTTGCACGTTAGCCAAATAAAAAGGAAAGAATAACCGATAAAATAGAACAAGGGCCACAAAATTCATACCACAAGTGTGGAGGCAATGGCTTCAACCCCAAAGTAGTTGACTCTTCAATAGAAGGCTTTGTAGGAGGAGTTTTTTTTTTCAAGATTCAAAGATAATTTGCGGGGTGCATAGTTGTACGACCCCATTTCTTGCAAAGAGTTCACGCATATGAAACCATCCATATTGCCAATCACTAACATTGATCAAAACACACCTCCAACATATAACCAATATTGACAGTAGCACTTGTATCATCAATGATAACATCGGTCACTAAGTCCACGAAAGAACCCACGTCATTGCTATTTAGTTGCCGCATGGACTTACACACATGGAATACCACTTTGTCATCACCACCCCAAAAAGTGCTTTCCTGCTTCTACATAACAAAGAGCCTTACCCATAGCTAGGAAAGGTCTCGCAAGAATGATTGGCACTTCATAATCAACTTCACAATCTAGAATGACAAAGTCCACTAGAAGAATGAATTTGTCAACCTTGACCAAAAAATCTTCAATCACACCCAACGGCCTCTTCGTGGTACGATCGAACATTTGCAATCTCATAAAAGTGGATCTTTGTTGTTTAATCTCCCAAAGTCTTGAAAACCAAATAGGGCATCAAATTTATACTTTCCCCAAGATCACAAAGAGCTTTAGCAAACTCGGCACTCCCAATTGTATAAGAAATTGTGAAAGCACCAGAATCCTCTATATTAGGAGCCATTGAATGAACAATTGTACTTATTTGATGATTGTCTCAAAATTAATCGACCGCTTCTTTATCACAAAGATCTTTCATAAGCTTTGCATAACTGGGAATTTGTTCCAAAGCTTCTTCAAAGTCACATTGATTGAAAGACTCTTTATTATTTGAATGAACTTCTTGAATTGATTCGAACCATTTTGTTTGTCAAGTCTTTGAGGATATGGAGGTGGAGGCTTAGGCAATGGTGCCTTCGCCTTTTGTACTACTGGTTCTGGTATATCAATGATGTGTTCCCTAGATGGGTTCACCTCTTCTTGAGCCTCCTCAACACTATCATCAATATCAATCCGAACTTCCTCATTTGCTTGAACCACATTGCTTGGGTTCCCTTCTTCTTGCATCACTTGGTCATCATCGACAAGTCACCTTTCACTTGAGGTGGGTGCATTCTTTGCCTCTTCCACTTCTTGTGATAACCACAATAGCATGCCCCATATTTTTACCACCCTCTGGGTTCTCGACTGTATCACTTGGTAGCGCACTCTTAGGGAGAGAATTTAGAGCTTGAGAGATTTGCCCCATTTGAACTTCTAGATTGCGAATTGATGTGTTGTGTGAGTCAAGTTGGGCATCTAAATCGGCATTCTTTTACATCTTTTTCTTGAACATATTCTCAATAAGTCCCATCTCATTGCTTGAATAACTTAAACGATGGGAAGGATAAGGAGGTTGATTGTCAGTTGTTGATACATTAGGGACCTTTGAAAACCCGACCCTCGATTTTCTTGATTGTATCCCCAACCACCTTGATTGTTGCCTCCCCAGTTTTCGTGGTTGCATCTAATCCAATTTCCTTGGTTGTTGTTATTATGCCAATTCCCTTGATTGTTAGAATTCTAATTGACATGGTTATTTTGTGGTAGTCTTTTTTTTTATTTGAGCCTTGGAAGCTGTTTCTTTGCCTTTGAAAATTATTCACATATTGCATTTCCTCCTTTTGCTCATTATAAGAAGCATCTTGATCAAAATCGCCATCATTTGCACATAGTTCTCCACTCGGGTTTGCATTTGTGGACCCTTGGTCCTCTTCTTATTTACCAAAACTTTAACTCCCTCCATAGCATGAACTTGCTTAGTAGCTTGCACTTAGTTGAGCTAAGCCTTTACTAGTTGAGTCATGGTTGTTGTCAATTTAGAAATGGCTTTCCCATGATCTTGAAACTCTTTGTGAGGTGTACCATGTTGGTATCACCTTGTGCAACATTGGCTCTGGATTTCCAAGCAGATGACGTTTTTGCCATCTCATCAAGAATTTCACATACCTTCGCATAAAGTGTTGTCATAAATTTGCCACCGACCAATTGATTGACCAGACATAGGTTCATAATATTGATACCATGTTAGAAGGTTTGTTGAGTCATGTTGTCAGTCATATCATTGTTTGGGCACTCTTTCACCACTGTCCAAATCTCATGCAAGGGTTCATTGGGCTCTTTCTTGAACTCAAAAATTTCATCCTGAAGAGTAGCCAGATGCCCGAAGGAGAGAAACTTAGTAATGAATTTCACCTCCAACTCATCCCAAGTATGTATTAAATGGTTTTACAAATGTTCCAACCAATCTAAAGCTTTCCCCCGTAGAGAGAAGGGAAAAAGCCTTAGCCTCAATGCATCCTCGGAAACATTAGTTTGCTTGCCCCCAATATGTATCTACAAATCCCTTCAAATGTTTGTAAGAATTTTAGTTGTTGCACCGGTAAAGAAACCTCGTTGCTCAAGCAAAGTGAGCATCACATTGATCATTTGAAAGTTGCCCGCCATAATACGGGGAGGGACTATTGCACTAGCATAACCTTCATTAGGCAATATCCAGTGTTGAGCCACTTATGGTGGATGTGGTGGAGGTGGGGGTGGCAAGGGCATGTTGTCTTGTGGTACCCGGACCCGCCGATTAGCTTGTAGCACTTGAGGTACCTCATCGAGTTGTTCCTCCTCACCATCCAAGTCTCCCAAAGGCATACTTCCGAGCTCATTGTTTGCCATGCTTGTACCTATGATTTCTTAAACAAGTTAGCAACACTGAAGGGAAAGAAGATATTCAAAAAACACACTCAAATATATAGCTAACATTGTTATAAATGCTCGATAACAGTGTCAAAAATTGATCCACTCCCAATTCACACTCGACAATAAGTGGAAGAGGTTGTTGAAAGAATAGTACCCAACTATAAGTCGGAGTCGATTTCCTCAAGGAATTAAATGTGGGTGTTATAGTGCACACTAGATGAGTGTGGAAGAAATAGCTTAAATACACTTCCAAACAACATGGTTTTGCAAATTACTTCTATAATTTATACTACAATGATTAACCAGAGAAATGAAACTAGAGATTGATTAATTATTTTTTGGTTGCTTTCAAATAGGTAAAAGGCCTAGGGATGTAACATTCGCCTCGGTGTTAGCCTAACGGGTTAATTGTGTTAACACTTGTTTTACTGATCGGGGTGCATTATAACTCTAAACTCTAAGTTACCCACTCGAAAGCTCTAGGTCATAGAGCAAATTTGTCCAATTTGGCTTTTTCAAGCCCAAATGGTGTATCAAGCAAAATAGTAGATATGAGCTCAAGTATAGATTTTTTTCCCTATCTCTAGTTCCAACCCTTTAATTAGGCTAGTTAAAACCTTAACTAGCCCAATAATTTGTTAGCCAAGTAGATATGAGCTCAAGCACAGGTTTTCCTTCTTCCTCAAGTAAAGACCAAGTCAAAAAGGCATGAATAAATATTTGCAACCATTAATTCTAAAATTTAAGCATGAAAATGGCCAAATAACAAACACTCAATGATAAAAAAGTATTATATTAATTACCATAAGGTTTACAAACTAGGGTTGGGTCACAATCCTAGAAAATATCTAGCTACTCATAATGGAAATAGAAGAAAATAAAGAAAACATTAATTAAAGCCATAATAAAAAATTAATATAATAAAATAATGTGATAAACTACAACAGCTACAGCTAAAAAAACTACCAAACTTGACCTAAAAAGGTGATTCTTATCTATTTATAGTAGCCCAAAATTCACGGACAAAATTTTTTTTTCTGAAGGATCGACGGCCGCACAATTCCATGTGCGGTCCACACTTCACTTGGCTCTGCAGGTTAAAAATTTCAGTGGCTGCATAATTTGGTCTGTGGCCACACTTAAGCTTTTGCTGCCGCACTTTTCCTTCTGCAGTTGCACTCTAGGCGAGGCTTCATACTTGGTCGTTTTGCAAACTCTCTGAACTTTTTCAACTCTTGTCAGTGCTACCATGTCCTGCGACCGCACAAATTGTGTGCGGTCCGCACTTTGCTTCAATTATCATCTAACATCAACATCAGTTCTGCAGCCGCAGAGTGAGTTCTACGGACCACAGTTTTGGCCTGCTGCGCTCCTTCTTGCCTTATGAGCTAGAACATTCCTTTTTGAGTTAGATTTCTTTATTCAAGTATGTCACGACCCAAAATCCTAAACTATCGTGATGGCGCCTATCGTGGTACTAGGCAAGCCGACATTTTCAAATAACTTCAATGCTTTTAACCACAAATGAATTAATGCAGTTTAAACAATATAATTCTCAAAAACGGGATAGAAATCCAAAACACGGCGCGAAAATCCCTAGCTATCGGGGTGTCACAGAGTACATGAGCATCTATACATCAAAGTATGGGAAAATACTGTCTATCATAATCCGAAATTAAATACAATAAGTGGAAGGATATGGAAGGAGAAGCAAGGTCTGCAAAAACTCCGAGCAGCTACTTCGAAATCTCCAAAGTATCAATTGCGCAGTAAGTCAACACCCACCATGTCCGGAAACACCTGGATCTGCACACGAAGTGCAGGGTGTAGCATGAGTACAGCCAACTCTATAAGTAACAAGACTAAATAAAGAACTGAAATTTGTGACGAGTTTTACAATTATAGTTCAATTTCAGTAATTTCAACATAGGAAAGTAGACATGCTTTCAAGTTCGATAAATCAGGTCAAACAGTCACTTCAAGACAATTTTAAGTGCAACAAAGTATGATATCTTTCAGAAATTTCAAGGCAGTGATACATTGCAGCTAAGTGCAAAAACAATGAAATCAAACGTATTCTCCCAGGGCCACAGTCACTCAGCCCTCCCATTCACTCAGCACTCAATACTCGCACTCCGTCGGCACCTGCGCACACTGGGGTGTGTACAGACTTTGGAGGGGCTCCTTCATCCCAAGCGCTATAATTCGCACAGACAACTCATGTGCTATCGTATAATATCTAGATCTGGACAGATAACACACATGCTGCACGGACAACTCACATGCTATAGTATAATATCTGGATCCGCACGAACAACTCACGTGTTTAAGTATCAATATCTCACAATCACGCCCTCAGAACAAAATTTAGAACTGTTACATACCTCAATCTGATTAAATCTCTACTCCAATAAACCTTTGCCTCGCAAAACAACCTTCGAATGCCTTGAATCTAGCCATAAACAATTTGATATAACCAATACGGGCTAAAGGAATCAACTCTATAAGAAAATGCTAAGCTATTAAGCAAAAGTAAAAAATCGACTCAAAGGCCGATCCCCAGGCCCACGTCTCGAAATTCGATAAAAGTCACCGAACCCGAAATCTCATTCAATCATGAGTCTAACCATGCGAACTCTATCAAAATCTGGCACCAAATCGTTACCCAAATCCCCAATTCAAAATCCCTAGCCTCAAACTCCCAATTTATACCTTAAATATATACCAACTAGGTGGGAAATCAATGGGGAAATAAGATTATTGATACAAAATGAGCACAAGTGACTTACCTTATGAATCCCATAAAAAATCTTCTCAAGATTCGCAAAACTCGAACTCAAAATGTGTTAAATGAAGAAAAAATCGCGACCCTTGTATTAAAACACTGTCCAGGTTTTTCGCACCTGCGGCCAAAGAACCGCACCTGTAGAGCTGCTTTTGCGGTATAATCCTCCGCTTCTGCGAACTTCACTAAAAACCACGGGACCGCATCACGCCCCAGGTTCTGCCCCTGCGAAGGCAGTTCTGCGGCCCTCTATCCACTTCTGCGGAAACAAGCCTTCCCTCACAGCTCCGCATTTGCGAAGCCTTTCTTGCACCTACTGGCTTGCAGATGCAGTTATCCCCTCGCACATGCACCCTGTCCTAGGCCAGGCCAATTCCACACCAGCATAATTCCAGCCGCATCTGCGGCATCGCACCTGCGGCCACGCCTCGCTGGTGCGACCACACCAGAAGAGTCCCAGTTTCAGCAATGCACTAAGTCCTATTTTCGATCCTTTAACTACCCAAAATCAACCCGAGGCCCACGGGACCTCAATATAACATACCAACAAGTCTTAAAACATGATACAAACTTAGTTGAGCCCTCAAATCACAAAAGAAGACATCGAAAATACGAATCGCACCCAAATTCAAGCCTATTGAAACTAAGGAATTCAAACTTCCACCAATGTCGCCAAAACCTATCAAATCACGCCTGATTGACCTCAAATTTTGCACACAAGTCAAAAATGACATTACGGACCTACTGCAACTTGCTGATAAAAATTCAACCCCAATATCAAAATGTTCCCTCCTGGTCAAACTTCCATCAATCCAACTTTCGCCATTTCAAGCCTAATTCCACTACGGACCTCCAAATCACAATCCGGACACGTTCCTAAGTCCAAAATCACCCAAGGGAGATAACAGAACTGTCAAAACTCCATTCTGGAGTCGAGACTAAGTGTCTCATTTCATCATTAAATCACTCTGGATCCAAACCGACTACCCCGACAAGTCACGTAATAGCTATAAAGTATAAAATGAGTAATAAATGGGGGAATAGTGCTACAACTCTCAAAATGATCAGCCGGTTCATTACATCCTCCCCCTCTTAATCAAATGTTCTTCTTCGAATGGGTCTAGAAATGTACCTAGAGTCTCAAATAGGTATGGATATCTGCTTCACATCTCCAACTCGGTCTCCTAAGTAGCCTTCTTAACTGGCTAACCTCTCCACTGCTCCTTTACTGAAGCTATGTCCTTTGACCTTAACTTTCAAACTTGCTGATCCAAAATGGCCATCGACTCCACATCATAAGTCAAATCACTATCCAATCAAACCGTGCTGAAATTCAAAACATGATACGGGTCACCGACATACTTTTGGAGCATAAAAACATGAAATACTGGATGCACACTCGAAAAATTAGGTGGCAATGCAAACTTGTAAGCCACCTCTCTAATCCTATGAAGTAGCTTAAACAGCCCAATATACCGAGGGCTCAACTTGCCCTTCTTCCCAAACCTCATAACACCCTTCATGGGTGAAACCTTGAGCAGAACCTTCTTCCCAACCATGTAACCAACGTCATGGACCTTCCTATCGGCATAACTCTTCTGTCTAGACTGCGCTATGCGAAGCGCTCCTGAATCAATTTCACCTTGTTCAAAGCATCCGGAACCAAGCCAGTACCCAATAGCCTAGCCTTACTTGGCTCAAACCAACCAATTGGAAATCTACACCGTCTCCCGTAAAAAGCCTCATATGGGACCATCTGAATGCTCGACTGGTAGTTATTATTGTAGGCAAACTCCGCGATTGGTAGAAACTAATCCCAGGAACTCCTAAAATCAATGACACATGTGTGTAGCATGTCCTCTAATATCGGAATAGAGCGCTCGGACTGTCCGTTCGATTGAGAGTGAAATGTTGTGCGCAACTCAACGTGGGTACCCAACTCTCGTTGCACGGGTCTCTAAAACTACGATATAAAATGTGTGTCCCGATCTGAAATGATGGACACTGGCACGCCGTGGAGGAGGATAATCTCTCGGATGTAAATCTCAGCCAACCGCTCCGAAGTACAAGCAGTCCCAACTAGAATGAAGTGCGTGGACTTGGTCAGCTGATCCACAATCACCCAAATAGTATCGAACTTCAATGAAGTCCGTGGGAGCCCAACTACCAAATACATGGTGATCTGCTCCCATTTCCACTCTAGAATCTCTATCCTTTAAAGCAATCCACCCGGTCTCTGATGCTTATACTTTACCTACTGGCTTCTCCACCAGTAATAATGCCTCAATTCTTGATACATCTTCACGGCACCCCGATGTATTGAATACCGTGAATTGTGGGCTTCCTTAAGAATCAACTCACGTAACCCATCCACATTAGGCACACAAATTCGACACTACATCCTCAATACCCAATCATCCCCAATATTAACATCTCCGGAATCACCATGTTGCCCCGTGTCCATAAGGACAAGTAAATAGGGACCATAATACAGGCGGTCTCTGATGTGATCATATAAGGAAAACCGAGAAACCACAGAAGATAGAACCCGACTGGGCTCCGAAACATCTAGTCTCACGAACTTATTGTCCAAGTCCTCAACATCAACTGCAAGAGGTCTCATACCAACACGAATGAAAGCAAGGCTACCCATACTCACGGCTTCAAGGCATCGTCCACCATATTGGCCTTCCTGGGATGCTACAGAATAGTGATATCGTAGTCCTTTAGCAGCTTCAACCATCTTCGTTGCCTCAAATTTAGATCTTTCTCTTTGAACAAATGTTGGAGACGCGGATAATCTGTAAACACCTCACAAGACATAGCTTTTAGAGATAATGCTTCCAAATCTTAAATGCACGAACGATGGCAGCTAATTCAAAATCATAGACAGGGTAGTTCTTCTCATTGGGATTCAACTGGCCTGAAGCATAAGCAATCACTCTACCCTCCTGCATTAAGACACATCCAGTTCCAATCTGAGAAGAACCACAATATACTGTATAGGCACTAGAAGCTGAAGCTAGAACTAGAACTAGAGTAGTGGTGTCAAGGTAGTCTTGAGCTTCTGAAAGCTCTCCTCACACTCATCCTACCACCTGAAAATAGCACCCTTTTGGGTCAATTTGGTCAATGGTGATGCAATAGACGAGAAACCTTCCACAAAGAGACGATAATAACAAGCCAAGCCGAGAAAGCTCTGAATCTCTGTACCCGAGGTCGGTCAGGGCCAACTCTAAACTGCTTCTATCTTCTTCAAATCCACCTATGTCCCCTCAACGGATACCACGTGCCCCAAGAACGCCACTGAACTAAGTCAAAACTCATATTTGGAGAACTTAGCATGCCGCTCCTGGCTCTGAGAGTACACCTGGATATCATCAATGAACACTATGACAAACAAGTTGAGATAAGGATGAAATACACTGTTTATCATATGCATGAACGCTACTGGGACATTGGTCATCCCAAAAGATATCACAAGGAACTCATAATGAATATAACGTATCCCAAATTTCTCTTTACAATATCTGAGTCCCAAATCTTCAACCGGTGATACCCAGACCTCAAATCAATCTTGGAAAACACCCTCGTTCCCTGAAGCTGGTCAAATAGATCATCAATGCACGACAATGGATACTTGTTCTTGATTGTAAGTTTGTTCAACTTCCTGTAACCAATGCACGTCCGCATGGTACCATCTTTCTTCTTCACAAACAAAACTAGTGCACTTCAAGGCAACACACTAGGCCTAATAAACCCCTTATCAAGAAGTTCCTGAAGCTGCTCCTTGAATTCCTTGCACTCAGCTAGTGCCATACGATACGGTGGAATAAAAATAGGTTAAGTGCCCGCACCTGGTCAATACTAAAGTCAATATCCTTGTCGAACGGCATGCCCGGCAGGTCTGCGGGAAACACATCCAGGAAAATCTCGTACCACCGGAACTGAATCAATAGTAGGTGTATTAGCACCAACATCCCTCACAAAGGCCAAATAAGATAAACAACCCTTCCCAACCATCTGCTGGGCCTTTAAATATGAAATCACTCTGCTGGGAATGTAGTTTAGCGAACCTCTCCACTCAACCCTTAGCAACCCCGGCATCGCTAATGTCACGGTCTTAGTGTGACAATCTAGAATAGTATGGCATGGAGACAGTCAATCCACACCCAAGATCGCATCGAAGTCCACCATACTAAGAAATAAAAGATCAACTCTAGTCTGAAATCCCCCAATAGTTACTACACACGACCAGTATACATGATCTACAACAAGGGTATTGCCCACTGGTGGAGATACGTGAACAGATAAAACTAAGGACTCACTGGCATATCTAGATAATGAGCAAAATACGATGATACATGCGAATAAGTTGAACCGGGGTCAAATAATACAGAGGAATCCATGTGGCTTACTAATACAATACATGTGATCAATACATCAAAAACAACAGCATCTGGCATGGCAGGAATAGCAAGGAATGGGGCCTAGCCTCCACTTAATTGGCCTCCGCTTCTTGGGCGATCCCTAGCTGACTGAGCCACACCCTGGGCTGGCTGAGTGGGCGGTGTAACTGCTGGTGCTATTGGCCAAGAACTCTGTTGTAGAGCCCCGCTCAACAACCTAGGGCAATCTCTCTTGATATGACCAAAGTCTCTGAACTCAAAACAACCCCTCCTCTGACAGAACTGCTACTCCTGATAACCCGAGGAACTGCTTGTAGAAACCATGGCGGACGAGGCATAGTGAGAACTCTACACTGGTAGTGCACTACATAAAGACTGACCTGAGTGACCACTATAAGAAACATGGTTAGTGGATACGCCATGATGAGCTAGACAAGCCGTTTGACCGGACCAAAGGAAATCTATCACCTCTTTCTCTCTAACTTTCTCATAAGCCTGCACTTCTACCCACTTAGAGAAATAGTCAGTTACAAAAAGGATAAATTGAGCCTTACTTGGAGCTCGAGGGAGCGGGCCTACTATGTCCATTCCCCATTTCATGAACGGCCACGGCGATAGGACTGAGTACAGTGTTTCGGCTGGCTGATGGATGATCGGCGCATGTCTTTGGCATTTGCTGCACCTGCGTACGAACTCTTTTGCGTCTTTTTCCATGTCAACCCAGTAGTAGCCGGCCCGGATTACTTTTCGAACTAGCGATTCTGAGCCCGAATGATTGCGGCATGATCCTTCATGCACCTCTCTTAATATGTATTATGTGCCTACTGGACCTAGGCATATGGCTAAAGGTCCTCCAAAAGTCCTTCTGTAAAGATTTCCATCGCTGGTTAAGTAGAACCGGGCTGCCTTCGTACGTAATGCCCTCGATTCTTTGGGGTCTTGTGGGACTTTGCCCGATCTGAGATAGTCTATATATTTGTTTCTCCAATCCCATGTTAGGTTCGTAGAGTTGACCTCGGCGTGGCCTTCCTCGACCACCGACCTCATCAACTACACCACTTTCTCGGAGTCCACCTCCTCATCATCAACTGTTGATCGCAAGTTCGCGAGAGCATCGGTCTCACTATTCTGGTCTCGAGGAATATGTTGTAAGGTCCATTCTTTGAACCCGTGAAGAGTAACTTGAAGCTTGTCCACATATCTTTGCATGCGGCCTTCTCTAACCTCGAACGTTTTGTTTATTTGATTGACCACAAGGAAGGAGTCGCACTTGCCTTCAATTATCTCCGCTCCAAGATTCTTTGCTAATTCTAATCCTGCAATCATAGCCTTATACTCGGCTTCGTTGTTAGTCAATTTTATAGTTTTGATAGATTGTCTAATTGTATTCCCGGTCGTAGGCTTTAATACGATGCCTAAACCCAACCCCTTCAAATTTGAGGCCCTGTTTGTGAACAGAGTACACACTCCCGAGGGAGTCCCCGGCTTGGTCAAGAGTTCTTTTTCGACTTGGGGAATAAGAGACGGCGTGAAGTCAGCGATAAAGTCGGCCAACACTTGGGATTTTATCGAGGTCTGAGGTCGATACTGGATATTATATTAACTGACCTCGATGGCCCATTTGGCCAGTCGACCCGATAGCTCGGGCTTATGCATAACATTCCTAAGTGGGTAGGTTGTTACTACACATATCGGGTGACTTTGGAAATATGGCTTTAATTTTCTAGAGGCACTTAATAGGGCTAGTGCTAATTTTTTTAAGTGTGGGTACCTCGTTTCTGCCTCCCCTAACGTTCTACTAACGTAATATATGGGGAACTGGGTACCCTGTTCTTCTCGAACAAACACCCCACTCACCGCGACTTCAGACACAGCGAGATATAGGTATAGTAATTCGCCTAATTTTGGCGTATGTAACAGAGGTGGGCTAGAGAGGTACCTTTTGAGTTCTTCCAAAGCGCGTTGGCATTCCAGTCCCCATGAAAATTCATTTTTCTTCTTCAGCAAGTTGAAGAACCAATGGCTTCTGTCCAAAGACCGGGATATGAAGTGACCCAAAGCTGCGATCCGGCCGGTGAGTTTTTGAACGGCCTTGATGCTGTCAACGACTTTTATGTTCGATAGCCTTGATCTTGTCCGGGTTGATCTCGATTCCTCTATTAGAGACCATGAATCCGAGAAATTTCCCGGATCCTACTCCGAATGCGCACTTCTCCGGGTTCAGCTTCATGTTGTATTTCTTCAAAATGTTGAAGGTTTCCCGTAAATGACTAAGATGATCCTCTGCTCGCAGGGACTTAACCAACATATCGCCAATATAAACCTCCATGGTTTTTCCTAGTTGGTTCTCGAACATTTTATTTACCAGGCACTAATAAGTAGCTCCGGCATTCTTAAGCCCGAATGGCATCACATTATAGCAATAAGTGCCATATTTTGTGATGAAGGACGTTTTTTCCTGATTGTCCTTGTCCATTCGAATCTGGTTGTACCCAGAATAGGCATCGAGAAAACTTAGCGTCTCGTGGGCGGCCGTGGCATCGATCATTCGATCGATGTTGGGCAGCGGGAAAGAGTCTTTGGGG
This sequence comes from Nicotiana obtusifolia, assembly GCA_002018475.1. Taxonomy (NCBI): domain Eukaryota; kingdom Viridiplantae; phylum Streptophyta; class Magnoliopsida; order Solanales; family Solanaceae; genus Nicotiana; species Nicotiana obtusifolia. Next base: position 362,360 of record MCJB01023245.1, on the reverse strand, counting down.
CAGGCTTTGTTTAAATCCTTATAGTCTATGCACATTCTAAGTTTGTTTCCCTTTTTTGGTACTACCACTACGTTAGCTAACCATTCAGGATATTTTACTTCCCTAATAGACCCTATATTAAGAAGTTTATTTACCTCCTCCTGAATGAAAGTTTGTTTGGCTTCGGATTGAGGCCTCCTTTTCTGCTTGACCTGCCAAAATTTTGGGTCGACACTTAGCTTATGTGTCGCGATCTACGGTGGTATGCCTGTCATATCCAAATGGGACCAGGCAAAGGAATTTTTGTTAGTTGAAAGAAAAAGAGAGTAATTTACTCTTGAGCTCGGGATTCAAACCCGAACCCAGGTATACCTTCCGATCGGGCACGTCTCGTCGAATAGGGATTTGTTCTAGCTCTTTGATTTTTGATTTAGTCACGTCGGCTTCATCGGGGATCACAAAGGATAGGGGGATCCCGAAGTCGTCGATATCGAGCTGGTCCCGTCCGCCCTCCTCCGTTGAAGGCAGTTTTTGTGATTGATATTTAGACTCTCGATTAGGGTTTGCAGGCTTTGATATCGTTCCATCTATTGCAAACATTTCCCTCGCTGCATGTTGCTCTCCGTAGACGGTGATGACTCCTTCATCCGATGTGAACTTCAGCGTTTGATGTAGGGTATATGGCACTGCCCTGATATCATGTATCCATGGTCTTCCGAGCATGGCATTGTATCTCATGTCGCCTTCTATTACACAAAACCTTTTCGCTTTTGTTGTTCCGGCAACATTGACCCTCAAAGTTATTTCCTCTTTCATCGTTTCTGAGGCCATATTGAATCCATTGAGTATTCTGACTTTCGAGACGATTTGATCGGTCAGTCCTAGCTGTTCGATGACCCAGGACCGAACTATATTGGCCGAGCTCCCGGGGTCGACCAGAACACGTTTTATCCGGGTGTCCTCCACCAGCATCGATATTACCAATGCGTCGTTATGAGGTTGTGTCAGGCCTTAAATCTCTCTATCACTGAAGCATAGGGTGCCCTCGGGCGCGTAATCTCGAGTTCGTTTCTCTCGAGTGATTGAAATCTTAGTGCGTCTTAGCACCGGAACTTGGGGTACATCCATTCCTCCGATTATTATGTTGATGGTGTGCTTGGGCTCCTTTTGGTCGCCTGGTCTGTCCCTGTTCTCATAGTGGTTCTTTGCTCGGTCACTGAGAAATTCTCGAAGGTGTCCATTATCGAGTAACCGCGCTACCTCCTCTCTCAGCTGTCTACAGTTTTCAGTCCGATGACCGTGGGTGCCATGATACTTACACACAAGGTTCGAATCCCTTCTGGAAGGATCTGTTTGCAAAGGTCTGGGCCACCTAGCGTCTCTAATGCGGCCGATCGCCGATACTAGAGTCGCGGAATCGACGTTGAAGTTATACTCGGACAACCGGGGTGCCTCCTGTCGATCTCCAAGTTTCTCGAAGTTACCCTTTGGCAACGGCCTTCTATTTCTTTGGCTTACTTCATATTTACTTTCTTGTCTTGGGATCTTGGGTCCCCTCGACGTAGCTCGCCGGTCTTCTGGATACGGTCGGTGCCTATCCCTGTTCTTCATCGGTTCCCGAAAATTATCCCTTCGAGATCGATCAAAAGTTTTGATTGAGTATTAAGAACCTGAAGCAACTCCAACCTGATCATCTTCTATCTTGATCTTGGACTGATACCAGTTATGAATATCTGCCCAGGTGACGGTTGGATATTCAATTAAGCTTTGTTTGAGTTGTCTCGATGCCACTGAACTGCCGGTGTTCAAACCCTGAGTGAAGACCTGCACTGCCCAATCATCCAAAATCGGAGGTAGATCCATCCGCTCCATTTGGAATCGAGATACGAACTCCCTGAGCATTTCGTTGTCATGTTGTCTGACTTTGAATAAATCAGACTTCCTTGTTTCAACCTTGATGGCCCCCGCATGAGCCTTCACGAATGTATCAGCTAACAAAGCGAACGAATCGATGGAGTTTGGTGGCAAATTGTGATACCATGTCATCGCCCCTCTGGATAGAGTTTCTCCAAATTTCTTTAGGAGAACAGATTCGATCTCGTCATCTTCGAGATCATTTCCTTTTATCGCACAAGTTTAAGCTATTACATGCTCATTAGGATCCGAAGTCCCGTTATATTTCGGAATCTCGGGCATTCGAAATTTCTTCGGGATCGGCTTTGGAGCAGCACTGGCCGTGAATGGTTTCTGCACAAACTTCTTGGCATCTAAGCCCTTCAAAACTGAAGGTGCTCCCGGTATCTGATCGACTCTCGAGTTGTATGTATCGACCTTTTTATCGTTATCTTCAAATTTTTTTCTCCCCCTTCTCGATCTGTTTGGTTAGTTCTTCCAGCATCTTAAGGATTCCGGAATTGGCTTCCGTACCTCCTTCATTCAGTTGTGTAGAGATCGGTTCAAGTTGTATGGGCGTTGCCTATGGGGGAACATTATCTGTTCTAACCGGGTCTTGAGCGCGGCTTTACAGTTGTGCTATTTCTGCTTGCTAGGCTTGCAGCATGTGGAATATCTGTTGAGTCCCCGAACGGTTTTCACCTTGGACACTGTGTGACGAACGGTTTTCGCCTGGTGTCCGATTGGCGTCAAACGCCATTTGGGAATTGACATCAACTGGAGCTTCATGCTCGGGTATAGCATTGTTTTCAACTTGGTTGTTGATTTTATTGTTGGTTGGAAGTGAATGCGCCATGCTGTGTAAGATTGTGTTCGAAAAAAGATGTATCAAAAGTTTACTAATATCCTTAGCCCCACGGTGGGCGCCAAACTGTTTACCCTTGAAACCGGGTAATAATTGAATTTGTTTGTAGTGCTAAGAATCCGTAAATGATTTTGATACTAAACAACAATATGGTGAACTCAATTGAAATATAAGAAGAAATAAAGACCGTGTACTGAAATGAACAGTAAGAAAATTGTGGAATTTTCGTACAAACAGTATCAAGCAACTAGAAAGGTGAATGTTAAGATGAGAGAATTTGTCCTCCTTCATGGTATACAAAACATGCCTCTTATAGGCTAAAACTAGAGTTCGAAATAAGGTAAATAACTAATTACAATATAAATCCCCAAAAATTCGGGATAGAATCCCCTCAGATCACGGCACAACGGCTATGATGGTTGTAACAATTAACTGTTGGCGAAATATCTGGTGAGTGGCGAGATAAGCGGTTCGAGGCCGGTCCTCAATCTTTTAGTACTCCTCGGTCAATTGTATCGATCGTTCTGTCCCGGTTACTCTGACTGTCATGCCCGACCTCTCGACCTCGGGCCGGGAAAGATCGATCTCACACTACCTCCGTTTCAACTCCCTCAGGTTATGCCCGACCCGATGTCACATGGTTGTAACCGACCTGATTTCATATAGATATATCCGACCTAATACATTGTTAACCAAGTATGTGGCAGTTAACAAACATTCTCACCAAAAAGGAACAGGTACTTGGGATTGAAAAAGCAAAGCCCTTAATATATTCAAATGATGCTTGTGTTTTCTCTCATCTATATCATTCTGTTGAGGTGTTGCAACACATGATATTTGATATAGTATCCCTTCAGCACTAAGAAATGTAGCCTCTTGAGTTCCTTTTTCCAAGCTGAAATGCATTATCAGTTTTTTTTTTCTGCACCTTGACCCCAAATTGTCTTTCAACCACTATTAAAAAATTATACAACACCACAAAAGCATTACTCTTGGTACTTAACAGATAAGTCCATGTACCACTGATGTAAACATTTACCATAGTTATAAAAAAAATTAAAGTCATCTTACGTGGGAACCTTGTAAGGATCCCACGTATAAACATGAATTAATTCAAATGTTCTTTTTGATTTGATTTGCCTCAAAGAAAAATGCACTCTAGTTTGCCTAGATTTAGAACAGACATCACAGAAATATTATAGTTAGGAGGAAATGAAATAAAACTAAGAAAAAAGACAAATGCATCAGTCTAATATGCCAAAGATGTACATCTGAGACTGTACTTGGAGATAAAGGAAAAGATACTAAAACAAGATGAAAATTACTATGTTTTGAAACTAAAACTACATTCTCCACTGAAGTAGTCCTAACAACACTAGGTTCCTATAGGTATAGGCCTTCGTCAAAAACTTGAGGTCTTTTCATTAAAGGGGCTTGCAATAGGCATTGACTAGAAGTGAGTGAGATTATACATTTAATCTGTTATAATATATGCACAACGCTAGAGGGGGGTGAATAGCGTTTTAAGGAACTTTACCAAATTTTCGCAATAAATATATGCAATTGAAATTGTAAGTGCGAAAATAAGATTGCGAGAAATAAAGTGCGGAAATATAAATGAGAACGTACACAAAGATGTATAGTGGTTCACTACAACTGGTAGCTAGTCCACTCCTCAAGATCACACTTGAGTATTTCACTATCTCTGTCAAGCTTACGGGTGCTTAACAAACCGTTACAACCACAAAGACTTGATCACACAAGCTTTGCAAATGTTAGACTATTGGGTGCCTAACCAACCGTTCCACAAAGAATTGATCACACAAGCTTTGGAATGTCAGACTTGCGGGTGCCTAACCAACCGTTACAATCACGAACACTTGACTCACATAAGTTCCGTGAACAACAAGGACGACTCTCTTCCTTAATACAACAAGGGACAACCTCCCTTAGGTGTATGACAACACAAAGATCACTCAAAAATCAATCTCTCAAAAGAGTAAGTAGAGTGAAGAAGTTATAGCTCAAGAACACAACTTTTGATGTTCAAGAAAATGGCTCAATAAAGCTCAAATGATTATGAAAAGTTGAAGCAATATAATCTTATGATTTTGGATGAGGTGTTGTGTTCAAATGAGGTTTAGGAGGGTGTATTTATAACCCCAAACCTCATATGTCCGTTGGGACACAATACTAGCCGTTTTTAGCTCCAACAGCTATAAGCCATCGATGGATTAACTGAAGCCATCGATGGTGCAATGTTTCTATAAATTGCTATAGTAACATTGCTACAGTGACATCGATGTTGATACAGTACCTAACTGTTGCTACAGTAACATCGTTGCTACAGTACATGCTACAGTGATTGCGAATTTTGATTAACGATTTTGTTGTTTTGTAAAACCAATTATTTTGAAAATGTCTTAATGATTTTTGAAAATGTTTTTAGACTTGAGCCAAGTTCTTAAAAACAAAAGATGATTCAAAATAACATCAAGACTCAAAAAATAAAATCAACACTAAAAGACAATATCTTTAGTCTTCAATCTTTTTGCTTCATCGACTTTTACCATTCATCGACTTGTACCCAATGCCTTGAAAGCTTGACTTGTAATTCTAACGAAGTCCATAGCAATTTTCAACATCTTGAAAGCTTGACTCGTAGTCCCAACGAAGTCCATAGCAATCTCCAACATCTTGAAAGCTTGACTCGTAATCACGACGAAGTCCATAGCAATCTAAGCGGTTTGTCAAAGATGGTTTGTCGATAATCAAATCCTACAACAAGACACAAAGTCATTAGTTAAGGTTTCATAAACAAGAATGCGTTTTCCAACAATTTCCCCCTTTCTGATAATGACAAACAAGATCGGGGATATGCATTCTTTTAGCAAAAAGATTTTATTTTGATACAATTGTTATATAAGAAAATACCAATTGTTAAAAAAAAATTATTATAAAATTTATCAATTGTTAAAGGAACAAGATCAAATCATATGGGTAGATACCAATTGTTAAAACAAACGAGTATATGGAATAAATTAATACTTGTAGAGATTTTTAATAAATAGACATATTTTCGCATCTTCCCCCTTCAAACAATATTATAACAATATTATAACAATTAAAGGAATATCATATAATAAATATTCCCCCTCAAATTATGCTTCCCCCTTAATGTATGCATATCCTATTTCATAAATTAATCCTCTATATATATATATCTTCCCCCTTTTGGCATTAGCAAAAAGACATATATAAAAAGAAAGATTAATTTCATTAATGAAACATGAAAATGACAATGCATAAAAATATTAAAGGTACAAATCAAAGAAGAATTAATACAATAAAAACAGAAAAATTATGCGGATTCATTCATTTCCTTCATATCGACGCGCAAAATCCCGAAAGTTGGCGTCAAGTTTTTCTGTGAATGCGCCCCATTTTCCAACTTCTTGAGTTAGATTTGCAAGTTGAGCGCTAATAGATTCTAAAGTCACAGAAGAGGAAGAAGAAGATTGTTCTGGAACTCTTTGTTGAGATTCCATACCTCTTTAGAATGAATTATCCGTTACTGACCAAATTTTTGTTACTTTTGTCTTTGGGCCAATGTTCATCTGAACCCCAAAATATGTGAGGATGTCCAACACCAAAAATGCATAAGGGAGTGGTTCCCCCTCACGAATTGCGTCGAACATGTGAATCATGATAAATTGCGGCCAATTTATCATCGCATTATGGATAATGGCATGCATTATTTTGACGTCTTCACCCGAGAGAACTATATGAGAAAATTTTCTCGGTTTCAAAATACGCGTGATGATATAGAAGAGTAATCTGTACTCTTCATTCATGTTCGTGATGGTTGGGCGACGATTTGCCCGGTGAAATTGTTCAATACCCATTTGGGCTAAAAATGGAGCCTCGTCAAAGGCAGCCCCTTGATCTCAGGTGTAGAGAGTGATATCTTCTCCATTTGGAAGAAGTTCGGTGATTTCGGAAAGAATCTCGCAAGAGATGAATATTTCCGTACCACTGACGGAGGATACGAGATTTTTGTCAACTCTTCGAAGATTTGCATAGAAAGCACGAATCAAATCTTTATGAATGAAAGAGAGTTGATTGGTTATGATATTTATAAGACGGGTAGATTGTAGAGAATTGTAGAGAGTATTGAAACCCTTCATATTGAAATAAACATGCTTTACATATCTCGGTGGGAGAATTTCTCGTTGCTCAAATTTATCACGAAAATTTTGAAGCTCTGTTCGTGATGAGAACCAAGGATATGAGCCATCTTTTTATTTGGCGGAATTCTTTGGGATTTGAATGTTAGAAGAAATAGAGGAGGCCATTTGAAATATTGAAATAGAATAAGGATAATGTTTGAGCAAGATAAGAGATTTTTGGTCTTGAAGAAGAGTTTTGTGTGTGTACAATAGCTGTATGAAGACCTATTTATAGAGTCTTGGAAGAATATGACCGTTTGGGGTAATATGGTCACTTCAGTGCTTAAAAAACGGTAAGAAACGGCTATATTTTTCAAAAAAATTGATAAGCTATCGATGGTGCCTGGGGAAGCCATCGATGGCTTGAACCTTCTGTTTTTAAAAATGGCTGGACAGAAAGTTGGAGCCATCGATGGATTGTCTGGAAGCCATCGATGGCTTAAATGTTCTGGAAATTTCTGTCATTTCCAGAAATATTTTGCCATCCATCTTGCTCGTTTAATCATTGATGGTTGAGCATGGAAGTGAATATTTATCATATTTTAAGCGAATACTTTGACTAATTAAGTTTCCCCTCACTTGCTAAATCATTCACATGATGAGGAGAACCTGCAAAACAAAGTAAACGTCTCCGACGCTCAAATTAGTAATGTTCAAATCAAAAATAATTATGCATACACACACAATTAGATCATTGTTGAGTCGAGAATTCCAAGATCGCTTCGAATTCTAAAAAATGACTCCTTCTCTAAAGGTTTTGTAAAGATGTCCGCCAATTGGCTACGAGTTTCAACAAACTCAATTTCGACATCCCCATTGAGAACATGATCTCTTATGAAATGATGCCTGATTTCAATGTGCTTTGTTCTCGAATGAAGAACGGGATTCTTCGTGAGACAAATGGCACTAGTATTGTCACATCTAATTGGAATGTGATCAAGACGTAGGCCGTAATCCACAAGTTGTTGTTTCATCCGAAGGATTTGCGCGCAACAACTTCCAGCGGCTACATATTCCGCTTCAGTGGTGGATAAAGCAACACTGACTTGTTTCTTGCTAAACCAAGAAACTAATGAGCTACCAAGCATGTGGCAAGTGCCACTGGTGCTTTTCCTATCCAATTTACATCCTGCAAAGTCGGAGTCGGAATAGCCAATAAGTTGGCAGGATGAACCCTTGGGATACCAGAGTCCCACATTCATTGTGCCGATGAGATATTTCATTATCCGTTTGACTGCGCTTAAATGCGAGTCTTTCAGACAAGATTGATATCTTGCACACAAGCATACACTAAACATTATATCAAGACGACTAGTAGTAAGGTAAAGTAGAGATCCGATCATACCTCGGTATTTCTTGACATCTACTTCTTTACCTTTTTCATCTTTGTCAAGGCTTCCAGACGTGCTCATAGGAATAGGCATTGCTTTGGCGTTGATCATTTCAAATCGTTTAAGCAATTCCTTGCAGTATTTTGATTGGCAGATGAAAGTTCCCTCTTTCATTTGCTTTACTTGTAAGCCCAAGAAAAAATTGAGCTCACCTATCATAGACATTTCGAACTCCTTTGTCATGAGCTTGGAAAATTCCTTACACAAAGATTCATTAGTAGCACCGAATATAATGTCGTCTACATAATTTGTACTAAAAGGATGTTATTGATTTTGTTCATTATGAACAGAGTGATGTCGACCTTTCCTCTTTGGAATCTATTTTCCAGAAGGAACTTACTTAATCTCTCATACCAAGCTCGGGGAGCTTGTTTAAGACCGTAGAGAGCCTTTTTGAGTTTAAATACGTGATTTGGAAACTCAAAGTTTTCAAACCCTGACGGTTGGTCGACGTATACTTCCTCTTGGATAACACCATTGAGGAATGCACTCTTAACATCCATTTGATAAAGCTTAAAATTCATTGAAGAAGAAAATGCAAGAAGTAAACGAATAGCTTCTAGTCGCGCGACAAGTGCATACGTTTCTTCATAATCAATTCCTTCTTCTTGATTGTAGCCTTTGGCTACTAACCTAGCTTTGTTTCTAATGATTATTCCATTTTCATCTAATTTATTTTGAAAAACCCATTTCGTACCAATTATTGTATGGTCATTAGGTTTTGGCACCAATTCCCAAACATCATTTCGTTTGAATTGGTTAAGCTCCTCTTGCATTGCCAAAGTCCAATGTTCGTCATTAATTGCGTCAAAAATGGTTTTTGGTTCAATTTGAGAAACAAAAGCCATGTGTGTGATTGTGTTTCTAAGAGTGTTTCGAGTACTTACCCCTTGGTTGATATCTCCGATTACCTTGTCAATTGGATGATATCTGGAAGTTCTCCACTCGTTAGGAAGTTCATCTTGCTCATTGTTTTGATCCTCTTGAGGTCTTTCACCATCATCTGTTTTTGTATGGCTTGGACCTTCATCGTCAAGACAGATTCCTTACAATGAATCTGCAAGATCATCACAAAAATCCTTTCTTGGCAACCGAGGGTCATTTTCGACAAAGACCAAATGCTGTGATTAAACAAAGTACGTTTGTTAAGGATTCTATATGCATTACTATGCAATGAATAAAAAAATGCATTTATTTGTATCAAAATCTTCCTAAAATGCTTTTTCCATTATTATGAAGAAATTTTGTAACCAAATAAATATTATTAATTTTATCTCCTTGTAGAATTACCTCATTGTTACTAAGGCGTTCTACCGAGCAATACTTAGAATTGAAAGTAACACTATTTCTTTTGTCACATAATTGACTTATGCACAAGAGGATGTGTTAAGACCTTTGACCAACAAAATATCATTAATAGAAGAAGAGAGATTTTTACTAACCGAACCAATGCCGATAGTTTTTCCTTTGTTGTCATTTAAGATGACATGTTCTTCTTTTGTTGGTTTTGTACCCAAAATTTGGATGCATCATCAGTCACGTGCTTGGAGCATCCTCTATCAAGGTACTAAAGTACACTTGATGCCTTCAAGCACACCTGCAAACAAATTAATGACAGGATTTTGGTACCCAAACCTTTTTAGGTCCTTTCGGGTTAGTGACAGATGCATATATATTATTTGTACAAAAATGCCTATATTTCGTATAACATACAGGCGCAATATGTCCTACTCTATTGCAGTAGTGACAAATAACATTTGGATTCCACATGTATGGTAGAGCATGATTACTACTAGGTTTTTGAAAATCGTAAGGAGTATTACACTTATGAAAATCATACCTAGTTCTAGGTTTACTAAAATGAGTACTAGGCTTACGAATATGTTGCCTAGGTTGGACTCCATTATTTCTATTAGAAAATACTACATGGTTTTTCCTAGTATTCATGGGTCGCTTGTTTGATTGATTTTTATTCCTAGTATTTTTCTTTCTATGTGGTTTAGCACTAGAAGTACTAAGTGGTTTACTAGTTTTTGTAAATCTTATTCCTTGTTTAATAACATGTACATGATCAATAAGCAAGTTCAAATCCTTCTGAGGCTTATTGAATTTACTAAGAGAGGCTTCTAATTTTTCTATGTGAGCCTAATGGGATTTACAAGAATTACAAGGGATAATAGAACTCTCGGGTTTGTCGGCGCTTCTTTTCCTGAAAAATTTATTCTCTTCTTTTAGTCTCTCGTTTTCCTTAGACAATTTTTCTATTTCTTTTTCGGAGTCTAAGGCATTCTTTTTCAGGGATCTGTATTTATTATTTATACTAACAAAATTGTCATACAGTTCTTCGAAAGCAATTTGTAATTCTTCAAAAGTAAAATCATCATTTGAAGGATTGTTACTAACCTCTTTGTCTTCTTGAGGAGTATCCTTAACGGCCGTGAGACAAAAGTTTGCGACATCTTCTCCGTAGATTGATTCGTTGGACTCGACTTCTTCCCAAGACATGAATTCCTTTTGGAATTGAGACGTACCTTCGTAAGTGATTTTAATTTAGTCCCATATTTCCTTGGCCGTCTTGCACCCTGCGATTTTCCGGTATTCATCCGGATTTATAGCACAATAAAGCAAGTTGACAGCCCGTGCATAAGCTTCAATTTTTCTTATGTCTTCGTCGGAGTATTCATATTGCGATTTGGGAATCGTCTTTGCTCCAACCTTTTTAATGATTGGTTCCTCACCATTTTGGATTATTAGCCACAATTTAAAATCGTTGGCTTGTACGTATGTTCTCATACATTCCTCCCAGTAGGTGTAATTTGTCCCTCGAAGAGAGGTGGTCTCGACGTGGATTGTCCTTCACCTAAACCTGCATATACATTTCTAGAATACGATGCCATAGATCTTATTCTCAACCAGTTAAGGCTTGTAGAGAATTAGGCTCTGAAACCACTTGTTAAAATATATGCACAACGCTAGATGGGGGGTGAATAGCGTTTTAAGGAACTTTACCAAATTTTCGCAATAAATATATGCAATTGAAATTGTAAGTGCGAAAATAAGATTGCTAGAAATAAAGTGCGGAAATATAAATGAGAACGTACACAACGATGTATAGTGGTTCACTACAACTTGTAGCTAGTCCACTCCTCAAGATCACACTTGAGTATTTCACTATCTCTGTCAAGCTTACGGGTGCTTAACAAACTGTTACAACCACAAAGACTTGATCACACAAGCTTTGCAAATGTTAGACTTGTGGGTGCCTAACCAACCGTTCCACAAAGACTTGATCACACAAGCTTTGCAATGTTAGACTTGCGGGAGCCTAACCAACCGTTACAATCACGAACACTTGACTCACACAAGTTCCGTGAACAACAAGGAAGACTCTCTTCGTTAATACAAAAAGGGACAACCTCCCTTAGGTGTATGACAACACAAACATCACTCAAAAATCAATCTCTCAAAAGAGTAAGTAGAGTGAAGAAGTTATAGCTCAAGAACACAACTTTTGATCTTCAAGAAAATTGCTCAATATAGCTCAAATGATTATGAAAACTTGAAGCAATATAATCTTATGCTTTTGGATGAAGTGTTATGTTCAAATGAGGTTTAGGAGGGTGTATTTATAACCCCAAAACCTCATATGTCCGTTGGGGCACAAAACTAGCCGTTTTTAGCTCCAACAGCTATAAGCCATCGATGGCTTAACTGAAGCCATCGATGGTGCAATGTTTCTGTAAATTGCTATAGTAACATTGCTACAGTGACATCGATGTTGCTACAGTACCTAGCTGTTGCTACAGTAACATCGTTGCTACAGTACATGCTACAGTGATTGCGAATTTTGATTAACGATTTTGTTGTTTTGTAAAACCAATTATTTTGAAAATGTCTTAATGATTTTTGAAAATGTTTTTAGACTTGAGCCAAGTTCTTAAAAACAAAAGATGATTCAAAATAACATCAAGACTCAAAAAACAAAATCAACACTAAAAGACAATATCTTTAGTCTTCAATCTTTTTGCTTCATCGACTTTTACCATTCATCGACTTGTACCCAATGCCTTGAAAGCTTGACTTGTAATTCTAACGAAGTCCATAGCAATTTCCAACATATTGAAAGCTTGACTCGTAGTCCCAACGAAGTCCATAGCAATCTCCAATGTCTTGAAAGCTTGACTCGTAATCACGACGAAGTCCATAGCAATCTTGACGGTTTGTCAAAGATGGTTTGTCGATTATCAAAACCTACAACAAGACACAAAGTCATTAGTTAAGGTTTCATAAATAAGAATGCGCTTTCCAACAGAATCCGCAAGCATAAGCTATTAACAGATGGCAGATCATATCTGAATCTATGTACATGTAGGACATTCTCTAAGATAAAATGACGAGCTCTGGCGTATATGATTTTTTGCTCGTACTCTGTAAAATTATAGTAAAGTTTAAGATAGCGTCCCACTGAGATTGAAACCACCTAGGCTACAGATTTGTATTGTCTTTACCACTATTTGAGAGAATCAAATTGATAAACAGAGTGTTGTTAACAAAAATGATAAATAAAAGCAATAAATGTTATAGTTTTGTAATAAAAGATAAGTTGGGATATTACGAAATCAGCAAGATAAAAATATTATAATTAAATTATAATTTAACTATTTATTTCTCTATTTAATAAAATGATCACTTATTTCTAATTCAACCCAATTACATACAAGTAGCCAATTAATAACATCTCTTTTGATTAGTGTAGTTAATTGATTAACAGTTAAACAGAGACCTTGTTTAAAGGATGACCACTTATTTTTAAGACAATCACTCCACATAACAATAATATATAAATAGCACCACTCACTTAGTGTTATCAAGTTATTGACAGTTAGTGAGATTAAATAATTATTGACTAATAACACCTCTTTCGATTAGTGTAGTTAACCAATTAAAGTAATGACTTCAAACAAAAATTATCTTAGTTGAGTTCACCAAGTGAGAAAAAGCTTCTTTGGATTAGCCTTTTCTAAATTAATAAACTTGTTTAAATCTTTATCTTCTCACGAATAGGAAATAAATAATAAGATAAAGATATTGGTAAGTATATATAATTATATCAAAATATAGATATAATCAGTATCAAATACCTTGGTGTATAAAGATGAGTAATAGAAAATCTCAACACAAGAAGATAATAAAATCAAGATAATTATTATAACACTTTTATAGCTTCATCTAGTATCCCAACCAAAGAAAATTATTCCATAATGGAGAAAAGATTTTTAAAAAAAATAGTATCGTACAATAAAAATAATAACTTTTAAAACTACGATAAGCCAATATTAGAGTTGGTGTTCTCTGAACAAGAATGGTCTCCTTACCCCCCCCC
>MCJB01023245.1:318535-348600 GCA_002018475.1 Nicotiana obtusifolia | reverse complement strand
CCCCCTCCCACTAAAAAGTCGTTCCTATTTATAGGAAATTGTGTCTGTAAAATTTTCAGGATGTAATCCTTGGATTGGGGATGACATACTAGCTCTTAAATCAATTTCTTCCACGTGCCTCTTTTCACGCATGACATTCTTGTTGTCTCTTCTTGGACACTCTTCTTTCTTCTCTTTTTCTTTTCTTTTACTACAAAATTTGTTAGCGATTTTTTACAAATATTGAACAAAATATTATATCCATAAATAAAGTATTTTTTTGTTTAATACAATATACAACTAGAAACATACATAATATATAGTTATCAAATACCCCAATATTTGAACATTTGCTCGTCCTCGAGCAAAGTACACAAAATAAAACAGCGCCTAAAATTTTTAAGTAAAATAATGAGAATTTTCGGTGGACAAGAATATAACCAAGATCAAGTCACGAGAAATGCCCAAAAATCACAATATGTCAATACAAAACAAAGAAGGACATTGAAAATTCGCTCGTGCTCAACAAAGAAGTATCTCAAGCTACTGAAAATTTTCATAACCATGACTATCATGTGGTTCCCACTAATGTAGAAGTCTTCAAGTTGAGATCACGAAGGACTTTTATGAGGTTGTAATGTGAATTTAAGAATGGGTAGGAGCCATATGGACAAACAATGATTCAAGTCCATTATAAACACCACAATACTTTAACAATTAAGCACCATTGTCTTTCTTCTTTCTAAAATAAATTAACCTCCTTTTTCTTTTCATTGTCTTTTCTTTCTCAACTCCTTCATTGTTTCTCCTGTTTGGCCCACCTCGCCCTCCCCCCTCCCTTTTTTTTACAGTTGTCAAAAATTTGCTATTGCTAAATCTTTTTTTTTCTTATTTTTTCACGAGCAACAATTTGTTTCTTTTATAGTCACATGACAATATTTTTGGAAAGATTTGTAAACCTAACAGTTGTCCTTTCCGCTCAGCTAAGGACTAAATTTTGGGTTTGAAAAAAACAAGGGATAGTTTATTTAGGCTCAAGGGGCTGACAAAGGATAAATATAACTAAGACAGGTTAGTTTACATCATGGTTCAACAAGGAAGGCCTACTTTGATTTCTAAACTCAAAAGTCTACCTAGAATTTCGCTTCAAACCACATTCAGATAAGTTATAGATTTTCGAATAAGCAGGAGAACTTGACAACATAAACCGTCAACACAATACACTTGGGATCAACAAACATTATAAGTTTAATCACCAGTAAACAAATATGAGATTGAAAAGATATTCAAATAACACATGGATGATACTCAATTAAATCTATTTTTCTAAAATCTCATTCTAAAAAGAATAAGATTTTAGCCGACTTATGTACTAAAACTTTTAGAAAGTGTTCAGTTCAAAACGACCATGCAAATAACTAAACAAAGAAATCCATGAAAGTGCATAGACGTTATGCTAAAAAAATACAAATACATAGAAATTTATATCCCCTACCCATGAACCCCTAGTAGAACAAACACTTCATTGGCTACCCCTTCAGTTCATTGGCTACCCCTTCAGTTAAATGTTGTATGTCTCAGTGACAAGCAATATAAAAAGCAAGACAAGGTAAATGGAATCCCCTAAATATTTTTCTTTTTTCTTCTAGAGCTTGTGAACACCAACTCCAACTCTGGATCACTCTTTCTTTTTTGCTCCTTGGGGTTTATCTTGGAGCATACTTGGCAAAGAATATAAAAAAATATTTCTTTTTTCTCACCTTTCCGCTCTTTCTCGGTCTTGTCTCGAGCGGCTAAATAATTGTGCATGGTGATCCATAACTCTATTTTGCATTTTTCATGAGGATTATTTCATACATTTTCCTAAAAGTCTCCAATAACATAATTCACAAAGCCATAATGATCAAAAGAAATTGAAGAAATGGTCAATGAAAATTTGATTTGTGCATATGAAGACCTCTTAATTCTCATTTTCTTCCAAATTAATCAATTTATGTGAATATGAAAAATGGGTTAAGCACTCATCACCTATTGAATTACATTTAGATAGACTTTTATAGGAGCCTTCTCGACTGGATCAGGCTTTTTACCGTAAGTGGTAGATTCTTTCTAACAAAGCTCAATATTTTGATCAATTGGTCCATCCTCACAAGTAATTTTATTTAAAAGCTTGCCACATAAGGAGATTGCCATATAGGGGTGGGCATCGGTCAGTTCGGTTCGGTTTTGTATAATTTCGGTTTGATTTATTCGATTTTCGATTTTTAATTTTAATAACCAATCCAAACCAAAGTTATTACGGTTCGGTGCGGTTTTTTCAAAGTTCGGTTCGGTTATTTTCTGTTTATTTTGTCGGTTATAAACGGTTCAAGATTTTTAAATTTCAACGATGACCACAATATTTAGTCTGTCAATATTGTATCCATGTGCACTGTGTTGTACTCAGACAACCCCTGTTAAAAAAATTCATCTAAATATAACTTTGGGCATTGTTTGTAATTTTCTTAAAAAAAATATTATTCAGAATATATTTGTTCATTGCTTCTGGAGTACTCCCAAACTTAGCATAAAAAGTGCACAACAAAAGTTTGCGGCAAGCTAGCAACTAAATGACAGACTATTAAAGGACAAAAGTTAGCGGCAAGCCAGTTTAACCAATAGGCAATCAAATGCTTTAAAGGAAAATCTCAATGGGCACCCGTGAATTGCATATGCAGAAGCAGTACATCAAACATGAATTGAAAGGAACCTTCGAATCTTCGAGCAAAAAACCAGAGTGAACACAAACAAGGCTTCTAAATTTTAACATGTGGGCCTTTATTGTTGTTGAATAATATCATAGAACAGAAAATTTATAACGCGCAATCGGCACAGTAGGAGAAATTAAGGCGCATATATGCTACAAACAATAGCAAAAAGCCAGAAACCAGAAAAATCAAAAATTATTTTTGATAATTTCTTTATTCAACCATATCTCTACACAAAGTTCAAAGAAAATTGATTTCTTGAAAAAAGGAGGAGCTAGGAGCCGCAGCTAAGAGGTAACCACTAACCTGACACCTGAGGAAGAAGGATGTGCGAGTTCAATCGGAAATCAGAACCCTAATTTTAGAGGTACTGGTGACTGGTGAGGGCGTCAGCACTCGGCAGTGGTAGGTGGGTACAGGGTCGTGACTCGCGAGTGACTGAGTGGTGAGGAACTGAGGAGTGATATCGACGACGACGATTGAGCCTTGAGGAGTTGAGGTCACTGGTCAGAGAAGTAAGAAGTTCTGAAGTTGAGAAATGAGAGTGAGAAATGAGAGTGAGAAATGAGGAAGAGGATTGAGGTCACTGGTCAGAGAAGTAGGAATTAACGTTAGGTTAGGGTAACTTAGTCTTAGGAATTAACGGCAGTGGGCTTGGGCTTGCAGAATCAATTAATTAGGGGTGGGCTTCAGAGTTCAGATGCTTTGGGCTTCATATATATAATGTTATAGTAGTAAAATTTTTGGTTTTCGGTTAAACAGAAAAACCGAAATCTTAAAACCGAAAACTAAAATTTTAAAAATTTAAAATCAAAAATCAAAAAACCGAAATCGAAAAAACAGAAATTTTTGGTTTAGTCGATTTTTTCGGTTCGGTCGGTATTATGCCCACCCCTATTGCCATATTTAATAATTGATTTACTTTTCTTGTTAGATCTATAATGGATTTATGATTTTGTTCATATTTTTCATTGGTATTTTCTATGAAATTATGCACAACTTTTTTCAAGCCTACATTCTTCTCTTGAGGTGATTCACTCCCAATATGTTGATTCTCTTGTGAATATTGGTTGCACTCCGGATTGCAATTATTTTGACTAGAATCAGTAAGCCTATAAGAACTAGATAGAACATTAGATAAACCTAAAGAATAGGAATTACCTAGTTGTCATTCATAAGTAAAGTGACTTCCACCACAATATTCACAAGTTATGGACCTTTGACTGATTTATTAATTAAATGTCATTCATTCTCTTAGAATCCGCATAGGAGAATGTGTTACTTGTTTGATATACAAAGCTTAGGTGGTTTCCTCCACAACATTAATATATGATGGCCTTTTGACAGTATTCTTCTACCAACTCAACAAATAGTTTACTTGGTTAGTTGATATTCATATTGAAAGAAAGCGGAATGTTTAATGACACGGCTAGTTGTTTTGAGAGTATACCTCTGATCCCCTATTTATCGCTCCCTCTACTTTATTTTGTGGTTATGTGACTTGTCGGAGCGCTTGGTGTTGGGTTCGGGTGTGTTTCGGAGTGAAATGGGACACTTACTCTTTACATTAGAAGCTTAAGTTGAAAATGCTAACCGGATGTTGACTTATGTGTAGACAACTCCGGAATATAATTTTGATGGTTTTGTTAGCTCCGTTGGGTGATTTTGGATGTAGGAGCGCGTCCGAATTGTGAATTGGAGGTCCGTAGTTCAATTAGACTTGAAATGGCGAAAGTTGAAAATTTAGAAGTTTGACGGAGAGTGGACTTTGTGGGTACGGGGATAGGATTGGGGTTTCGGGAATTAGAGTTGGTCCCTAGTGTCATTTGTAACTTGTATGTAAAATTTGAGATCAATCGGACGTCATTTGATAGGTTTCGACATCGAATATAGAAATTAGAAGTTCAAAGTTTATTAGGCTTGAATCGATTCGCGATTCGTGGTTTCGACGTTGTTTGATGTGATTGGAAGGATCGACTAATCTTGTATCGTCTTTTAGGACTTGTCGGTATATCTGGTTGAGGTCCCGGGGGCCTCAAGTGAACTTCGGACGATTATCAGATAAAGTTTGGAGTAAAAATAGGTGTTGTAGCTGGAGTCTACTGGTGCAATCGCACCTGCTGAGCATAGTTCGCAGGTGCGAGCTGGGAAGCGCAGATGCGGTCAGGAGTGAGAAAGGGTGTGGTCACGGGTGCTAAGGGTTGTCCGCACCAGCGTGGACGCATAAGTGAAGGATTTATTGTAGAAGAGAGGTTGGGTGGACGGTTGGAGGGTCGCATAAGCGATCTTCATTTGCGCAAGAGCGCACCCGCAAATGCAGAGGCTTGACTACAGGTTCATGAGTTCGAGAGTGGAGTGTTTTCTGAGAAATGGATCAGTGACCACAAAACTGGTACATCATAAGCAGAGTTTTGGACCACATAAGCGAGAATGCCTAGGCAGAGGGTTTAAAATCGAGGCTTTGCCATTTATTCATATTTTGAGATATAGAGCTCGGATTAAGCCGATAGTTTTAAATTTTTTAGCGGGATTGCTAGGGTAAGAGCTCTTAACTCGTTTTTTGATTAATTACCACTAATCTATCTTTGATTTCTTCATTTAATTAAAGATTTGGGTTGAAAAACTTGGGGAAAAAGGTGTAAAGTTCTTAGACCAAATTCTTGAGTTTTGAAAGGCCAAATGAGTTCGAATTTGGATAATTACGAATTTGGATAATTCTTGTAAGGTCAGACTCAATATGAAATAGGTGTTCGAATTTTATAATTTGGTCGGTTCGGAGATGTAGGCCGGGTCGACTTTTTGGGGCAATTTTTCCAATTCTTTCTAAAATATTAGTTTCATTATTTAGATTAGTTTCCTATAGTTATATTTATAGTATGTAATTATTTTTTGCTATATTTGAGCCATTCGGAGTCAGAAAGTCGGGGGAAAGGCCTTCTTATTGATTGAGTGAGTGAGGTTTTAGGTAAGTGACTTGTCTAACCTTGCGTGGGAGAAAATTCCCCTTAGGATTTAGTATTGTTATGGTAAATTGCAATATGTGAAGGCCGTGTATGCGAGGTGACAAGTGTGTACTCGGGCTAAATATTGAAAATCTGGTTTTTGCTAAGTAGTTTTCTTTTATTTCCTCAATTAAGTTGCTCTAGCATGTGTAGTCATCATGTTTAGCCTAATTTCATATGTCTACGTGTCTTATCTCTTATTTGCAAAATGTACAACATGCTTAGTTGAATTACATACTTTCTTGATTCCAAATTCATTATTTAACTGTGAGATTCTTTGCTTGAAATATCATTGTTTCATTTGTTATGTTTTGATTTTCGTGATTATTGTTAAGGTGATTGTTTGGTTGTGGCACGAGGTTTCTGCCATGCGAATTGTTATTGTGGCACGAGATTTCTGCGCGGTTGTTATTATAAGGAAATATTGTGAGATATTTACTTTTGGGACTATGAGGCGGTACCTTTGGGGTGCCACTGTTGATTTTCTCTATTTGGCGTATTGTTATTGTTGTTATTTCTTAACTTGTAAGATTCTTGCTTCCTTACGTGTTTTATTTGTCTTTATAACTTGTAAATATAAATAACATTATAATCAAGCCCTCAGCCTTACTCAGTCATTAATCTCTCCGGTCTCTCGAGCTCACAATGTCACGAAACTAGCCCAAAATGATGATATGATGTATCAATAAATAACAACAGAGACTGAGATATGATATGTAGTCAATGTATATGACTGAGTACGAAATTATAATTTAACATATAATGCGACAACAGAAATGACCTCAGTGGGTCCCAATAATACCAGTATTTTTCTAAGTATGATTTCTAACATGAGTCACAGCTCAGTTTCTCTAACACATGAAAATACATGGAAAAATACAAGTTAATTGACTACACAGCTCTACGGAATCACTAAGTCTCAATTTCAATGGTGCACGCCCACATGCCCAAAACCTAACACGTACGTCACCTCCAAACAAATCACATAACGCGTATAATCAGGGTTCATACTCTCAGCTCCAAGTTTAGAAGTGTTATTTACCTCGAACAAGCCAAATCCAATACCGAGCGAAGCTCCAAAAATACCATCCTGTGTTTACCGACCTCCAAACGGCTCGAAACTAGCCAAAAGCAACTCAAATACATCAATTAATTCCAAAGGAAACAAACTCAATCAATAAAGGCCAAATCTTTAACCAAAAGCCCAAAATCAACCCAAAAATCCAACCCAGGCCCGCACCTCAGAACTTGACAAAACTTATATAATTTGACAACCCATTCAATTACGATCCAACCATACTAGTTTCCCCCGAATCCGACTATGAATCAATGTTCAAAACTCAAAAACTCACTCTATAAAACTTTAGGTTAAAACCTCAAATTTCTCTTTAAAATCCATAATCCAATTACCAAATATAAAGATAAAATCATGAAATATAATCACAAGTGAGTCAAGAATACTAAACCCAAGTAACATGGTTAAAATTTCTCCAAAAATCGTCTCAATCCGAGGTCTATAGCTCCATATATGAATAAAATGACCAAACCCTCGATTTAAAAGCTTTTTCTCAGCCATTTCCACTTTTGCTAACACATGAGCCGCTTTTGCAACGTGAACTCTACTTCTGCAGACTCCACTAGCTAGCTAACCCCTCGCACCTTTAGATTACCATCCGACTCTGCTCAACCGTAGGTGCGAAAACCAAACACGCTTTTGCGCTCGAGCTCCCTTCTGCGCCCAACACCATCGCTTCTAGGGGGCCGCGGGTGCGCCCCAATTTCTGCACTTGTGAAGACTCAAAAAGCACCCCTTTTCGTGGGTGCGACCGCATTACTGCTTTTTCAGTCACTGCACCTATGCAAAACCAACCATAGGTGCGCAACACCAGAACCAGGACTCCTTCAGCAATGTAGCATGGGACAAACATGATCTGAACCACGTTCGAAACTTATCCGAGCCCCTCGGGACCCCATCCAAATATACCAATAAGACCTATATCATAACGAGGTTTCTGCCGTGCGGGTTGTTATTGTTACACGAGGTTTCTGCCATGCGGATTATTATAGTGGCACGAGGTTTCTGCCATGCGAATTGTTATTGTTGCACAAGATTTCTGCGCGGCTGTTATTATAAGGAAATATTGTGAGATATTTACTTTTGGGACTATGAGGCGGTACCTTGGGGGTGCCACTGTTGATTTTCTCTACTTGGCGTATTGTTATTGATGTTATTTCTTAACTTGTAAGATTCTTTCTTCCTTACGTGTTGTATTTGTCTTTCTAACTTGTAAATATAAATAACATTATAATCAAGCCCTCAGCCTTACTCAGTCATCGATCTCTCCGGTCTTTCGAGCTCACAATGTCACAAAACTAGCCCAAAATGATGATATGATGTATCAATAAATAACAACAGAGACTGAGATATGATATTTACTTTTGGGACTATGAGGCGGTACCTTGGGGGTGCCACTGTTGATTTTCTCTACTTGGCGTATTGTTATTGTTGTCATTTCTTAACTTGTAAGATTCTTGCTTCCTTACGTGTTGTATTTGTCTTTCTAACTTGTAAATGTAAATAACATTATAATCAAGCCCTCAGCCTTAATCAGTCATCAATCTCTCCGGTCTCTCGAGCTCACAATGTCACGAAACTAGCCCAAAATGATGATATGATGTATCAATAAATAACAACAGAGACTAAGATATGAATTAGCCAAAAGCAACTCAAATACATCAATTAATTCCAAAGGAAACAAACTCAATCAATAAAGGCCAAATCTTTAACCAAAAGCCCAAAATCAACCCAAAAATCCAACCCAGGCCCGCCCCTCAGAACTTGACAAAACTTATATAATTTGACAACCCATTCAATTACGATCCAACCATACTAGTTTCCCCCGAATCCGACTATGAATCAATGTTCAAAACTCAAAAACTCACTCTATAAAACTTTAGGCTAAAACCTCAAATTTCTCTTTAAAATCCATAATCCAATTACCAAATATAAAGATAAAATCATGAAATATAATCACAAGTGAGTCAAGAATACTAAACCCAAGTAACATGGTTAAAATTTCTTCAAGAATCGTCTAAATCCGAGGTCTATAGCTCCATATATGAATAAAATGACCAAACCCTCGATTTAAAAGCTTTTTCTCAGCCATTTCCGCTTTTGCTAACACATGAGCCGCTTTTGCAACGTGAACTCTACTTCTGCAGACTCCACTAGCTAGATAACCCCTCGCACCTTCAGATTACCATCCGAATCTACTCAACCGTAGGTGCAAAAACCAAACACGCTTTTGCGCTCGAGCTCCCTTATGCGCCCAACACCATCGCTTCTAGGGGGGCGCAGGTGCGCCCCAATTTCTGCACTTGTGAAGACTCAAAAAGCACCCCTTTTCGTGGGTGCGACCGCATTACTGCTTTTTCAGTCATTGCACCTATGCAAAACCAACCATAGGTGCACAACACCAGAACCAAGACTCCTTCAGCAATGTAGCATGGGACAAAAATGATCTGAACCACGTTCGAAACTTATCTGAGCCCCTCGGGACCCCATCCAAATATACCAATAAGACCCATATCATGACGAGGTTTCTGCCGTGCGGGTTTTTATTGTTGCACGAGGTTCCTGCCATGCGGATTGTTATTGTGGCACGAGGTTTCTTCCATGTGAATTGTTATTGTGGCACAAGATTTCTGCGCAGTTGTTATTATAAGGAAATATTGTGAGATATTTACTTTTGGGACTATGAGGCGGTACCTTGGGGGTGCCACTGTTGATTTTCTCTACTTGGCGTATTGTTATTGATGTTATTTCTTAACTTGTAAGATTCTTTCTTCCTTACGTGTTGTATTTGTCTTTCTAACTTGTAAATATAAATAACATTATAATCAAGCCCTCAGCCTTACTCAGTCATCAATCTCTCCGGTCTCTCGAGCTCACAATGTCACGAAACTAGCCCAAAATGATGATATGATGTATCAATAAATAACAACAGAGACTGAGATATGATATGTAGTCAATGTATATGACTGAGTACGAAATTATAATTTAACATATAATGCGACAACAGAAATGACCTCAGTGGGTCCCAATAATACCAGTATTTTTCTAAGTATGATTTCTAACATGAGTCACAGCTCAGTTTCTCTAACACATGAAAATACATGGAAAAATACAAGTTAATTGACTACGCAGCTCTACGGAATCATTAAGTCTCAATTTCAATGGTGCACGCCCACATGCCCATCACCTAGCACGTACGTCACCTCCAAACAAATCACATAACGCGTATAATCAGGGTTTATACTCTCAGCTCCAAGTTTAGAAGTGTTATTTACCTCGAACAAGCCAAATTCAATACCGAGCGAAGCTCCAAAAATACCATCCTGTGTTTACCGACCTCCAAACGGCTCGAAACTAGCCAAAAGCAACTCAAATACATCGATTAATTCCAAAGGAAACAATCTCAATCAATAAAGGCCAAATCTTTAACCAAAAGCCCAAAATCAACCCAAAAATCCAACCCAGGCCCGCACCTCAGAACTTGACAAAACTTATATAATTTGACAATGCATTCAATTACTAGTCCAACCATACTAGTTTCCCCCAAATCTGACTATGAATCAATGTTCAAAACTCAAAAACTCACTCTATAAAACTTTAGGCTAAAACCTCAACTTTCTCTTTAAAATCCATAATCCAATTACCAGATATAAAGATAAAATCATGAAATATAATCACAAGTGAGTCAAGAATACTAAACCCAAGTAACATGGTTAAAATTTCTTCAAGAATCGTCTAATTCCGAGGTCTATAGCTCCATATATGAATAAAATGACCAAACCCTCGATTTAAAAGCTTTTGCTCAGCCATTTCCGCTTTTGCTAACACATGAGCTGCTTTTGCAATGTGAACTCTACTTCTGCAGACTCCACTAGCTAGATAACCCCTCGCACCTTCAGATTACCATCCGAATCTACACAACCGTAGGTGCAAAAACCAAACACGCTTTTGCGCTCGAGCTCCCTTCTGCGCCCAACACCATCGCTTCTAGGGGGCCGCGGGTGTGCCCCAATTTCTGCACTTGTGAAGACTCAAAAAGCACCCCTTTTCGTGGGTGCGACCGCATTACTGCTTTTTCAGTCATTGCACCTATGCAAAACCAACCATAGGTGCACAACACCAGAACCAGGACTCCTTCAGCAATGTAGCATGGGACAAAAATGATCTGAACCACGTTCGAAACTTATCTGAGCCCCGCGGGACCCCATCCAAATATACCAATAAGACCCATATCATGACGAGGTTTCTGCCGTGCGGGTTGTTATTGTTGCACGAGGTTTCTGCCATGCGGATTATTATAGTGGCACGAGGTTTCTGCCATGCGAATTGTTATTGTTGCACAAGATTTCTGCGCAGCTGTTATTATAAGGAAATATTGTGAGATATTTACTTTTTGGACTATGAGGCGGTACCTTGGGGGTGCCACTGTTGATTTTCTCTATTTGGCGTATTGTTATTGTTGTTATTTCTTAACTTGTAAGATTCTTGCTTCCTTACGTGTTGTATTTGTCTTTCTAACTTGTAAATGTAAATAACATTATAATCAAGCCCTTAGCCTTACTCAGTCATCAATCTCTCCGGTCTCTCGAGCTCACAATGTCACGAAACTAGCCCAAAATGATGATATGATGTATCAATAAATAACAACAGAGACTGAGATATGATATGTAGTGAATGTATATGACTGAGTACGAAATTATAATTTAACATATAATGCGACAACAGAAATGACCTCAGTGGGTCCCAATAATACCAGTATTTTCCTAAGTATGATTTCTAACATGAGTCACAACTCAGTTTCTCTAACACATGAAAATACATGGAAAAATATAAGTTAATTGACTACACAGCTCTACGGAATCACTAAGTCTCAAATTCAATGGTGCACGCCCACATGCCCATCACCTAGCATGTACGTCACCTCCACACAAATCACATAACGCATATAATCAGGGTTCATACTCTCAGCTCCAAGTTTATAAGTGTTACTTACCTCGAACAAGCCAAATCCAATACCGAGCGAAGCTCCAAAAATACCATCCTGTGTGTACCGACCTCCGAACGGCTCGAAACTAGCCAAAAGCAACTCAAATACATCAATTAATTCCAACGGAAACAAACTCAATCAATAAAGGCCAAATCTTTAACCAAAAGCCCAAAATCAACCAAAAAATCCAACCCAGGCCCGCACCTCAGAACTTGACAAAACTTATATAATTTGACAATGCATTCAATTACTAGTCCAACCATACTAGTTTCCCCCAAATCTGACTATGAATCAATGTTCAAAACTCAAAAACTCACTCTATAAAACTTTAGGCTAAAACCTTAAATTTCTCTTTAAAATCCATAATCCAATTACCAAATATAAAGATAAAATCATGAAATATAATCACAAGTGAGTCAAGAATACTAAACCCAAGTAACATGGTTAAAATTTCTTCAAGAATCGTCTAATTCCGAGGTCTATAGCTCCATATATGAATAAAATGACCAAACCCTCGATTTAAAAGCTTTTGCTCAGCCATTTCCGCTTTTGCTAACACATGAGCTGCTTTTGCAACGTGAACTCTACTTCTGCAGACTCCACTAGCTAGCTAACCCCTCGCACCTTCAGATTACCATCTGACTCTACTCAACCATAGGTGCGAAAACCAAACGCGCTTTTGCGCTCGATCTCCCTTCTGCGCCCAACACCATCGCTTCAAGGGGGCCGCAGGTGCGCCCCAATTTCTGCACTTGTGAAGACTCAAAAAGCACCCCTTTTCGTGGGTGCGACCGCATTACTGCTTTTTCAGTCACTGTACCTATGCAAAACCAACCATAGGTGCGCAACACCAAAACCAGGACTCCTTCAGCAATGTAGCATGGGACGAAAATGATCTGAACCATATTCGAAACTTATCCGAGCCCCTCAGGACCCCATCCAAATATACCAATAAGACCCATATCATAACGAGGTTTCTGCCGTGCGGGTTTTGGTTGTGGCACGAGGTTTCTGCCATGCGGATTGTTATTGTGGCACGAGGTTTCTGCCATGCGAATTGTTATTGTGGCACAAGATTTCTGCGCGGTTGTTATTATAAGCAAATATTGTGAGATATTTACTTTTGGGTCTATGAGGCGGTACCTTTGGGGTGCCACTGTTGATTTTCTCTATTTGGCGTATTGTTATTGTTGTTATTTCTTAACTTGTAAGATTCTTGCTTCCTTACGTGTTGTATTTGTCTTTCTAACTTGTAAATATAAATAACATTATAATCAAGCCCTTAGCCTTACTCAGTCATCAATCTCTCCGGTCTCTCGAGCTCACAATGTCACGAAACTAGCCCAAAATGATGATATGATGTATCAATAAATAACAACAGAGACTGAGATATGATATGTAGTGACTGTATATGACTGAGTACGAAATTATAATTTAACATATAATACGACAACAGAAATGACCTCAGTGGGTCCCAATAATACCAGTATTTTCCTAAGTGTGATTTCTAACATGAGTCACAACTCAGTTTCTCTAACACATGAAAATACATGGAAAAATACAAGTTAATTGACTACACAGGTCTACGGAATCACTAAGTCTCAATTTCAATGGTGCACGCCCACATGCCCATCACCTAGCACGTACGTCACCTCCAAACAAATCACATAACGCGTATAATCAGGATTCATGCTCTCAGCTCCAAGTTTAGAAGTGTTATTTACCTCGAACAAGCCAAATCCAATACCGAGCGAAGCTCCAAAAATACCATCCTGTGTGTACCGACCTCCAAACGGCTAGAAACTAGCCAAAAGCAACTCAAATACATCAATTAATTCCAAAGGAAACAAACTCAATCAATAAAGGCCAAATCTTTAACCAAAAGCCCAAAATCGACCCAAAAATCCAACCCAGGCCCGCACCTCAGAACTTGACAAAACTTATATAATTTGACAACCCATTCAATTACGATCCAACCATACTAGTTTCCCCCGAATCCGACTATGAATCAATGTTCAAAACTCAAAAACTCACTCTATAAAACTTTAGGCTAAAACCTCAACTTTCTCTTTAAAATCCATAGTCCAATTACCAAATATAAAGATAAAATCATGAAATATAATCACAAGTGAGTCAAGAATACTAAACCCAAGTAACATGGTTAAAATTTCTTCAAGAATCGTCTCAATCCGAGGTCTATAGCTCCATATATGAATAAAATGACCAAACCCTCGAGTTAAAAGCTTTTGCTCAGCCATTTCCGCTTTTGCTAACACATGAGCCGCTTTTGCAACCTGAACTCTACTTCTGCAGACTCTACTAGCTAGCTAACCCCTCGCACCTTCAGATTACCACCCGACTCTGCTCAACCGTAGGTGCGAAAACCAAACGCGCTTTTGCGCTCGAGCTCCCTTCTGCGCCCACCACCATCGCTTCTAGGGGGCCGCAGGTGCGCCCCAATTTCTGCACTTGTGAAGACTCAAAAAGCACCCCTTTTCGTGGGTGCGACCGCATTACTGCTTTTTCAGTCACTGCACCTATGCAAAACCAACCATAGGTGCGCAACACCAGAACCAGGACTCCTTCAGCAATGTAGCATGGGACAAAAATGATCTGAACCACGTTCGAAACTTATCCGAGCCCCTCGGGACCCCATCCAAATATACCAATAAGACCCATATCATAACGAGGTTTCTGTCGTGCGGGTTGTTATTGCTGCACGAGGTTTCTTCCTTGTGGATTGTTATTGTGGCACGAGGTTTCTGCCATGCGAATTGTTATTGTGGCACAAGATTTCTGCGCGGCTGTTATTATAAAGAAATATTGTGAGATATTTACTTTTGGGACTATGAGGCGGTACCTTTGGGGTGCCACTATTGATTTTCTCTACTTGGCGTATTGTTATTGTTGTTATTTCTTAACTTGTAAGATTCTTGCTTCCTTACGTGTTGTATTTGTCTTTCTAACTTGTAAATATAAATAACATTATAATCAAGCCCTCAGCCTTACTCAGTCATCAATCTCTCCGGTCTCTCGAGCTCCCAATGTCACGAAACTAGCCCATAATTATGATATGATGTATCAATAAATAACAACAGAGACTGAGATATGATATGTAGTGAATGTATATGACTGAGTAGGAAATTATAATTTAACATATAATGCGACAACAGAAATGACCTCAGTGGGTCCCAATAATACCAGTATTTTCCTAAGTATGATTTCTAACATGAGTCACAACTCAGTTTCTCAAACACATGAAAATACATGGAAAAATACAAGTTAATTGACTACACAGCTCTACAGAATCACTAAGTCTCAATTTCAATGGTGCACACCCACATGCCCATCACCTAGCACGTACGTCACCTCCACACAAATCACATAACGCATATAATCAGGGTTCATACTCTCAGCTCCAAGTTTAGAGGTGTTACTTACCTCGAACAAGCCAAATCCAATACCGAGCGAAGCTCCAAAAATACCATCCTGTGTGTACCAACCTCCAAACGGCTCGAAACTAGCCAAAAGCAACTCAAATACATCAATTAATTCCAAAGGAAACAAACTCAATCAATAAAGGCCAAATCTTTAACCAAAAGCCCAAAAACAACCCAAAAATCCAACCCAGGCCCGCACCTCAGAACTTGACAAAACTTATATAATTTGACAACGCATTCAATTACTACTCCAACCATACTAGTTTCCCCCAAATCCGACTATGAATCAATGTTCAAAACTCAAAAACTCACTCTATAAAACTTTTGGCTAAAACCTCAAATTGCTCTTTAAAATCCATAATCCAATTACCAAATATAAAGATAAAATCATGAAATATAATCACAAGTGAGTCAAGAATACTAAACCCAAGTAATATGGTTAAAATTTCTTCTAGAATCGTCTCAATCCGAGGTCTATAGCTCCATATATGAATAAAATGACCAAAACCTCGATTTAAAAGCTTTTGCTCAGCCATTTCCACTTTTGCTAACACATGAGCCGCTTTTGCAACGTGAACTCTACTTCTGCAGACTCCACTAGCTAGCTAACCGCTCGCACCTTCAGATTACCATCCGACTCTACTCAACCATAGGTGCGAAAACCAAACGCGCTTTTGCGCTCAAGCTCCCTTCTGCGCCCAACACCATCGCTTCTAGGGGGCCGCAGGTGCGCCCCAATTTCTGCACTTGTGAAGACTCAAAAAGCACCCCTTTTCGTGGGTGCGACCGCATTACTGCTTTTTCAGTCACTGCACCTATGCAAAACGAACCATAGGTGCGCAACACCAGAACCAGGACTCCTTCAGCAATATAGCATGGGACAAAAATGATCTGAACCACGTTCGAAACTTATCCGAGCCCCTCGAGACCCCATCCAAATATACCAATAAGACCCATATCATAACATGGATATACTCGAGGCTCAAATCACACCTAACCACATCAAAATAACAAATCGCGCGTCAAATCAAACTTAATTGAACTTTCAACTTCCAAAACTCGCGTCGAAACATACTAAATCAACTTGGAATGAACTCAAATTTTTCACACAAGTACCAAATTACATAACAAAGATATTCCAGTTCCCAGAACCATCATCCGACCGTGATTTCATCAAAGTCAACTCCCAACCTAACTTATAAACTTTCCAGTCTTTCAAATTTCCAACATCTGCCAATCAGTGCCGACTCCTTCTAGAAATATCCAAATGCAATTCCTAGAATATGCCCGAGCCAAAAATCGGTATCTGAACCTAACAAAACCATCAAAACTTCATTCCGAGGTCAAATTCACAAAAGTCAAACTTGGTCAATTCTTCCAGCTTAAAGCTTCAACAATAAAATTTATTATTCCAAATCGATTCCAATCTCGGTGATTTACATAAGTTATAATACATCAAACGGAGCTACTCATTCCCTCAAACTACCAAGCGAAGTGCAAATGCTCAAAATGACTGATCGGGTCATTGCATTGTTAATCTACTCTTACATGTCTATTTGACGTTGTTAGCACTTGTTCACTCTTACTTGTTATTTTTCTCTTATACGCTTTAGTTGAAGTTATTTCCTTCCTTGTTGTCTTTTTAACTCGTAATTATTAAATCCCTTTTAATTGAAGTTGTTATTTAATGGAATATCATTTAGTTGAGTTATTAATGTTGAAGTTGTAATAGTTGTTACCACATTGAGGTGAAGTTGTTAATTATTGAGATAACTTTCCTTGTTGAGAATTCCCATTCATTTTGTTATAGTTGAAATTCTTGTACACATTGTGGTTGAGCCATGGGTTTATTGTGGAAATATTGGTGTTGTTGACTTTGTGGCTAGTTGCGGCATATGGGCACTTGTGGTGCGAGTTGTGATTGTGTTGTGATATTGAGACATATGCGGTGGTATAAGGCAGTGTTTGATACGCATGCGATGAGATAAGGTGGGTTTGATACGCATGTTGCTAGTAGTGAGACTACTTGAAGCCACACAGTGTGATAAGGTAGGCTAAAACGCGCGTAGCTATTTCTGGGAAAAATGATTTTGAAAATTAAATGTAAGGCTCACAGTGATATAAGAAATGATTGTGAATAAAATTGTGAAATGTGAATACGAAGTGGTACCTCAATTATGATTTTCATTGTACATTTCTTGTTGGAACAACTTGTTGATTTGAATGATCATTGTTTGATCTGTTTGGTTATTCACTATTATCTTAGTGTTGGAATGATTGTGGTTTCTTGTGTGAATCATGCACTCTATGTGATTTGTTGTGTTGCTTTAACATGCCAATATGTGCCTCAATTATAACTTGGTGAATTAATTGTCAATGTAAATTTAATTGCATGAAGTGACTATATCATATTCTGTCGAATTGTTGGTAACATAATGGTTCGAGGAAAAGAATTATTAACATGCTTTATTCTATGCACCTCTTAAAATAGAACTTGTTATCTCACTCAGTGCCTTATTATTCAAAATAGTTGTATCACTTTCACTATAATTGGGGTTCTAAAATTATACTCATCATCCTGTTAGATATTTACCTTACATAAAATTATTTTTTCCTTAACAATTTCTATATTTAATTCTTTAATTTAACTTTTTTTTGGTTTAAAAATGATCCTTTTATGCAATTTTTTTAATTTCTAAATTAAACCCATTTTATACTATGTTTCGTACAAATTATATATTATTTTACTTTACTTGATTTAAAAAATAAACTCGTTATTTTATTTGACAGCTTACTTTATTCAAGATTATTGTTATGTTATATGGTGTTTAAATATATCTGTCGTTCATCTAAATTAATATTTACACAGTTGCAAAGTACATGGTAGCACGTGGGCTTTGCCATGGGAAAGTGACTGTTATTATGGGAACGGGGTGCATATATGTAAGATTTGAAAATTATGTTCCATGAATTGTGATTTATGAGGAGTGGTGCCTCAGGGTAATTCTTGTTGTAATCCCATGTATTGGAAGCAATTTGATTATTTGAGTTGTTATCCGTTTTTCCTTATTTGAGTTCATTTACATCTCATCGGTGTTCTGATAATGTTGTTTATTTATTACTCGTTTACTACTTGATGTCATATATGTTTTAGTTACTTCATTATTGGATGTAAATCAATAATTTTTCCTTCATTGGTCTTAGATTGATGTTCTTTCCATTGTTAGCTTATGTATATCTTGAATAGGTTTTTATCTCCAGTGTTTGTCATGATCTGGTCTTTTCACTACTCAATCGAGGTATTGATACTTACTGGGTATCATTGTAGTGTACTCATGCTATGCTTCTACACAAATTTGTGTAGATCCAAGTATTCTAATTGTGTTATTGAGAGTTGTGTCTGCGTGGCGGGACACCTCCAAGTATATTTGCTTGACGTTCGCAGGCCTTAGAGTCACTATCTTACTTCATTATGCTACTATTAAATTGTAATTTAAAGCAGTATTGTGTTTAGAAATTCTAATGTGTTTTAGTAGTACTTATGACTCTGTACTACCGATTTTGAGAATGTATAATTATTGGCTGCTTGCGGCTACGTATGTCATTTAATGGCTTATAATAAATGATTAAATAGTTCAATTTTTTTATTAAATCAGCAAGTGTTAGGCTTACCTAGTCTCTGTCATCACGACATTCTAAGGTGGAAAATTGGGGACGTGACAAGTTCGGATCAAAGCTCTAGGTTCATAAGTGCTACGAGTCATATGCTAATTTAGTAGTCTTACGAATTGCTACAGAAACGTATTTACTTATCTTTTAGAGGCTACAAAACTATTAGGAATCACTCCTCTTATTCCTTATCATGCGACATTGATTCATCTTGAAGCATATATCTTATATCTCTTTACATCCACTCGTATATGATGTTGCACGCTCAGTATCAGCTATGCTCTAATGGGTTTGTAATGTTAGGGATGGGGTACGAGGGGGCCACAGATGCTCGATCATTGTCTCAATGTATTGTCCAAACTAAGGACGAGAACATGTTGGTAGATCTTTTGTTGTTCAAGCGTGGGATGCAACTGATTCGTGTATCTGATTGGTGTTGTACGAACTTATGAAGGTTGGTAATGTGGATCATCGGATGTTGTACCCTATGATTCCGCGCTAAGTGGGGGAGTCTACTATCGACAATGAAATTGCATGGACAAGTGTCATATCAGTCTTGGGCCTGAGGAATATGTGCAGTTTTGAGGAGTTCCCTGGAATTATACATGACGAATATCTAAGATTTTTATGCGATGGTGTTGGAACTTGTGGTATATATGTAATATTGCTAAGTCTACACACTAGTATCAAATAGGTTAGAGAAACATCTTTAGATTCACAAAAGGTTTCTTCACAGTAGGTATCTCGGTTGCAGCATTGTGGGTGCTCCAGACGATATACAACGATTTATGGGTTTTGGATGATTGTCTTCTGCAGTGAGCTTTGACTTAGAATCATTGTGTACCGATAAGGGAAAGTGTTGACATGAAGACAAGTCGAGAAGAATTAGAGAAAATGGTCCAGCTCAGTGGTGTTGGGTCAGCATAACAACAAAGGTAACTAGTCTTTTGGCATGGTAATGCTTCACCAACTTTCTATGGTAGTAATCTTTGGTTTGACGGCTTTCGTGACTTGTTTTAGTTGGGAATGTTCAATTTTAGTGTCTTGGTGATGTGTGCACTGCCCTAGAAGAGTTCTTTATAGTGTCAACCATAGCTTTAGCTAGATGTCTGCTACCATCATTAAGGAATGTGTTGAGTGTTATGATTTTTCCCTGGATGGGTC
The DNA here is from genome assembly GCA_002018475.1 of Nicotiana obtusifolia. Lineage (NCBI taxonomy): Eukaryota > Viridiplantae > Streptophyta > Magnoliopsida > Solanales > Solanaceae > Nicotiana > Nicotiana obtusifolia. The sequence continues at coordinate 328,537 of MCJB01023245.1, read as the reverse complement.
ATGAGTTTTAGACAGCATGGACGGTTTCAAAGATTTAGAAGAATGCTAGCATTATTTGATACCACCTAAGAAGGATGTGCACTCTAGAAGACTCATTGTGTTTCGACTTGCAGATGCCTGATTGATACTATGGTGATCGCATGGTTGATCGACTGCTGATGTCTAAATTTTTCTTTCTGGAACGAAAGAATTATTGAATTACTTCTCATGGACTGACCGTATGTGAGGAATGTGTCAGTTATTTGAGTAGTGTAGTTGTAGACTCTAGTATCCTAGGGATTTGAAGACTAAGAGGGTTCTCGAGGTAGATTGTTCCATGGTTATGAATAGTAAAGGTATGTTAAGAGGTTGAAAACTAATGGTATGTACTATAGATATGTTATTATGGGCTTTTCAGAGGTTATCTACCTACTTCGGAAGGATCGAAATTGATTTAGAGGCTACTAGTAGGTCTAATAAGGATGTGTGTTCAAAATCTGGTCAAATTTATCTACTCAGAACAGTTATTGTAGAGGGGTATGTTATCAATTAGAGTGGATTCACTTTTGTGTTCAAACATATCTCATGTGTTACTCTCCTATGCTGCGGTTGTTGTGATTTGTTAGTTATCTACATACTGATGCGATTATGTTGTGGCTTTGCAGCAAAATTCAAGCGATATTGCTCTTAAGGTGTTGAATGGTTGATTGTGCCTTGGTTATGGTCTTCCTGTTTTGGGTATATAGTTATATCCATATCTCCATAGTTATGGTCACGTGCTTTGTGTCTTTGATGTTGATATGCTTATGGTTGTTGATTGTGAGTAGCATGGCTCGACATATTTTACGTGGACTAGTGTCGGATTGGGTCATGCATCGTAACAACGTTATGCTAGGATATGATCCTTTATGCTTATTTTGTATGTTATGTTTCCCCTTGTGTGGTGGATTGATAGCATTGCTCTTTGTGGTGGTATCTGTTGAGATTGCGGGATGGTTTCTTCATTTCCATTCTCTTTCCATCATTGGGTATATTTGAGTTATTTCTCGTTGGTGCACAAATTGCATGGTATATTGCTGTAAGTAGGATTTTTTTGATTGGTCGATCGAGTAGCTTGTACTGGATGAGGTGAGATTTTTGGGCCTGAAATAAGTGCAATCGGATTTGATTAAGGTATATTTGTAAGAATTGTGTCATTAGTCGGCTTAGATTTTAGCTATGGTTCTTATGGGCAAGAGAGCTCCACGACATGTTAATATGATGGGTGGTTATGAGTTTTTGTATGTTTATTTTATTATCGGTAGTGTGCGAAGGTTCAGAACAAGGTTTTAGTTGATATGAGTTTTGTTACAGCTGTCGGGTTCGTTATCAAGCAGCTATTGCGGTCAGAAGTTATTGCTATGAATATTTGAGTTATGTGGTATATCATGTGATTATGTTTTGAGATATAGTTAAGGATTGATACAGATTGTTCAAAGTTATATAGTGCATAGATGCAAGAATCAGGTCATATAATGAGTTCGGGATGTTAATGATTTGGGATTCAAGGTTTTTGAACTAAGGTTGAAGTAATGATCCTCTGTTAGGTAGTGTTATCGGGCTTATATGGATTGGGTGCTGTGGGATCACCCATGTTATGTGTATGGTGAGGGTATATGGAGATTTGATGGCTTTGGAAAGACTATTGGCATGTTCGAAGACGAACGTATGTTTAAGTGAGGAGAATATAACGACCCGACCGGTCGTTTTGAGTTTTAGCATTTCATTCGGTCGTTTGAGACTTTCAATAGCTTCATATTATGTATTACAACTTGCATGTATGGTTAGTTTCGATTTTCGAGCGATTTAGGATTGATTTGGAAGAATGATTCTCGTTTTAGAAGCTTTAAATTGGAAGAGATTACCAAGGTTTGGCTTTTTTATAAACGAACTCGGAATCATATTTTAATTATTCCAATAAGTTTGTATGATAATTTTGGACAAATCCACAAATTTTAATTAAATTCCGATGAGTTTTGGATAAGTTTGGGTTTTATGGTAATTGTCTTCGATTTCAACGTCGATTTGAGCATAAAGGTTACTATATTGAGCAAACGGTCTTCGATTCATGTTTTGACTAAACCATTATATCCCTATCATAATTTTGAAACTATAGCAACTGAAATCATCCAGTTTCTACATCATATGAGAAAGTTATGGTCATTTTACTAAGAATTAGGTCATTAGAGTTTTCAGATTAATTACGAAAATTATCACTGAATTCGTATATAAGAATCTGCACTATTTTCAAATATTGAAACCAACATATCTCCTTCATTATAAGGTCAAATGGAGTGATTAAAAAGCCTAACTTGACTTGAATTTCACGAGAAAACGATTAGAGAAATCGAAGCGAGTTTCGGGATCGTTTAGTACAAGAAACGAGGCAGAACGGTTGGGCATTTTTGGTTATTAATGTTGTTGGAGTTTCTCTCATCTTGAAAGTTTGGGATTAGAAGAATTCAAGGATGTTACATGGGATAAGGTCTAAAACATACCCTAAGTACTTTCCTTTGGTTCATACCCTTGGTTTAAGTTTTAATCCATGATTTTAATTTAAAATTCATTTGATTCTTTAAATCAAGACCTAGGGTTATGTCCTTAATTATAAAAATTGAAAATGAGTTAGAGGCATTTATTTCCCGATTTCTTTTGGAGTCTTGTTCTCCTATATTAGGAATAACATACTCGAATTTGGCGAGAATTGGAGGAGTATTTTGGGAGATATGGGACCCAACTAGTGTGGGTTGGACTCTTGGGTTATGAACACCCAAGAGCGATGTTTTAGTGAATTGGTTAAGTTATCATACTCCGATTGAGTCAGTTTTCATTCGTGTGATCTAGTATTGGTTCGGGCTTTGCTCGGGTAAGTTTGGATTTGGAATCCAAGGAGGGCTCGACTTTAATTTTGTTGACTTTTTGGCAAAAATTTAAAAATCATAGTTTTATATACTGTAATTGGTTTCTCTTGCATTGTTTGATGTTATTAAGCCATTTTTAGTTAGATTTGATCCGTGTGGATGCGAATTTTAGGGGAAAAGCTATTTCGGAGGCTTGAGTTGGCCTAGTTGAGGTAAGTATCTTGCCTAACTTTGTGTGGGGGAAACTACCCTTTAGGATTTGCGTTGATTGTGCTATTTGTGTTATGGATTAGTCGTGTACGCAAGGCGACGAGTGGACACATTTTCTATATGTGGTATTTGACCGCTTTAAATTATGTAGACTCTTTCCATACCTTTAATTGAATTGTTATAACATGTTATATCTTTCATTGTTAATTTATTCTTACATGCTCTATTTGACGTTGTTAGCACTTGTTATACCTCATACTTGTTTTTTTGCTATTATATCCATTAGTTGAAGTTATTGCCTTCCTTAATATCTTGTTACCTCTTAATTGTTGAATCACTTTGAATTGAAGTTCTGACATAAAAGAATGTCCAGATTTTGCTTTGGAGGTTCATAAGTCGTTTTGGCTTGAATTGGAAAGTTTAGAAGTTTGACTGAGAGTTGACTTTATTGTTCGGGGCTCATATTTTAGTTTTGGAATGTTTGAATAGGTCCATTGTATCATTTATGACTTGTGTGCACAATTTGAGGTCAATCAGAGTTGATTTGGTATGTTTCGGCATTGGTTTTAGAAATTGAAAGTTCAATAGTTCATTAGGCTTGAATTGGGATGTAATTTGTGTTTCGATGTTATTTGATTTGATTTGAGGCTTCGACTAAGTTTGTATGATATTTTAGGACGTGTTGTTATGTTTTGATGGGGTCCATAGGGCCTCGAGTGAGATTCAGATTGATTTTGGATTACAGTTTGGTTTATGGGATTGCTGATGTTTCAAGTATCTGATTACCTCTAATGTGATCGCGTGAAGGCGGACACGATCGTGAAGAGTTGAATTTTGCAGGTGTGAAGTTGTTCTATGTGTTCGTGAGTATTAGACTGCGAAACTTTAGGAGTTAGTGCTTCGCGAACGCGTGAGTATTGCTACTTTCGCGATGAAGGAAGATGGGGGTTGGGAAGTCAGATGCAATGCTCTACGCAATCACATGAGTGAGTCCGCGATCGAGTATGTTTGGGGGATTGCTGACCGCATTCCCGACCTATGGAGTGTGTTCCCGTAGTTGATTTTTGGCCTATTATGATTTTGCTTTTACGATCACGTGGGTAATGCCGCAATCGCGTAGTGCAATTACTGGGCAGACTATTTAAAATCCCAAATTGTTGGTTAGAGTAAAAATTTCCTATTTGGATTTGGAAGCTCGGCTAAGGGCGATTTTTGAGAGGGATTTCATTACAAATCAAGAGGTAACCCTTTTTTATCACTTTTGTCCAGTAATATTGAATACCCATTGATTTCTACACCTACATTATATCTTTTAAGGTGAAATATCGGGTAAATTGGACTAGGAATTGGAGAGTAAGATTTGGGAGTTTGAGGGTCGATTTGAGCTCAGAATTGGATGACTTTGGCATGGTTGGGCTCGTAATTAAATGGGTGTTCAAATTTTTGTGTTTTGACAGGTTTCAAGATGTGTGCTCGGGGTTGAGTTTTTGACTTTGGTTAAGATCTTAGCTTTATCTTTTGGAATCAATTCCCTATAAATTATATTGATAGTATTACGTTCTTTTTGGCTAGATTCGAGCCTTACGGAGATTGATGCGCATGGGAATGGCTTGCTAGCAGAGTGATTTGATTTTCTTGATGTATGTATCTTATCTAAACTTGTTGATGTGCTAGTTACCTGAATTATTGTGATAGCTACGTGCTATTATGTGCGCACATGCGTGGGGTTGAATGAGATTTTTTATTCACTCGTTTTATACATGTATACTTGTTCATTTGCTCCTGTATGATATGATTGGACTAGGTGCATATGACCACGCCGGGAAGATTTTGTTGTTATTCCTGTGACAATGCCGGGCGGATTATGTTGTTATGCTTATGACCACAGCGGGTGGATTGTGTTGTTATGCCTGTAACCACGTCGGGCGGATTATGATATTGAGCATGTGACCATGATAGGTTGGTAGAACATTGAATTGGTCATGCTTGTGTGTGTATATGGATTCATCCCCCTAGGGTCACCCTCTCGTGTTTCTCTCTTGATGGTGTACACACATTTATTGAGAAAATTGATCAGTGGTTTGATAGGATATGGAAAAGTTGAGGAAATCTGGCTAGTGTTCTTGTTGGATTTTGCATTTCATCTTTACTTTCCATTTCCTTGATCAATTATCTGATTTAACTGCATATCATCTCTATATGCCTAGACATTGTCTGAGCAAGGTATTTAAGAAACTGTACACATACACACACGGATGTTTTCTTAATGAACTTTATGATTTGATTCAAATATTGTTTTGTATCAGTATAAAGGATGAAACTACACAGGTGATAGCTAGTATTATTAATAATTTGTGCTTCTCTTACCTTGGGTCGGTTGTACTCATACTACACTTTGTACTTAATTGTGCAGATCCAGTATGGGGACCAATTATCAACATTAGGCTTGCTTGTTAGACTATCTGCTAAAGGCAAGGTAGACTTGAATTCTTTGTCACAGTATGACTTGTCTTTTCCTTTCATAGTGTTGATACAGTTCGGACAGTCTACTTATTGTTCGGTTTCAGACTTGAATTCTTTTGTAGAAGCTCATGACTCCATACTTACCAGTTTCTACTAATTAACTTTATATTAGCTGTTTTATTGTATTGAGATCTCAGATTTATGCTATTCCTATAAATCTCGTTATTTTGCTGCCTTTATCATCATGTTACAGCTTGCCTAGCCGGTGTGTTAGGTGCCATCACGACTGATCGGGGTTTTGGATCGTGATAAGTTAGTATCAGAACACTAGGTTTATAGGTATTACAAGTCATGAGAAGGTTTAGTAGAGTCTCACAGGTCGATACAGACATGTTTGTAATATCTTCGAGAGACTACCGAATCACTTGGAAAACTTTGCTTTCTTGTATCTTTATCGTGCGAATTTGTTGATTTCGGAAACTAAATTTCTATTATTCGATTCTCTTACAAATGGTGAGGACACGTGCTACCAGATCGGGCAGATGGCCATCAGTACCACCAACTAGGGCTGCGGTAGAGACCGAGGTACAACTCGTACAATAGTTAGAGCGGCACCCATGGCGCCACCATTTGCTCCAGCTTAGGAGTAGATACTAGATATGGTTGAGCCGGTGGGACCAGCTCACGCACCAATTGTGGCCATTGTGATTCCAGACCTTCGGGAGGCTTTGGCCCAAATATTGACTATATGCACTAGCATTGCTCAAGCGGTAGTTCAGGCTACACCAGCAACTTCTTAGGAGGAGGGAGGTGCTCAGATTCCCCCCGCTTGTATTCCAGAGTAAGTGGTGCAGGGACTACAGACACCTGAGGTAATACCAGCCAAGCTAGTTGCAGCTGCTCAAGCCCAGGTGGGTCCACCTATGAGTGACGAGGAGCAAAAGTGGCTAGACTGGTTTGGAAGGCTCAGGCCTCTAGCTCTCAGTGGGGCTAAGTCAGAGGATTCTCATGATTTCTTATACAGATGCCAGCGGATCCTTCACACAGTGGGTATTCTAGAGAGTAGTGGGGTCTTATTTAATATTTTTGAGATATCGGGCATGCCTTCAGACGGTGGGAGGCCTATGAGTTGAACAAGCCAGCTGGTGTTGCACAACTTATGTTGCAGGAGTTCTCAGTTCGCTTCTTAGAGACATTTGTCCCACAGACTCGTAGGGAGGAGTTGTTTAGGCAGTTTGAGCAGCTACGCTAGGAAGGTATCACCATGACTTAGTATGAGATGAGATTCTCAGAGTTGGTTCATCACGCGATATGGTTAGTTCCCACTGAGAGGGAGAGAATCAAGAGATTAATTAATGGACTCAACTATGGACTACAATTCATCATGACTCAGGAGATTGCATCAGGTGCTAGGTTCGATGAGGTGGTTGATATTCCTAGGCATCTAGAGCAGGTTCGTAGCTAGTAGCACAAGGAAATGGAAGCCAAAAGGCCTCGTGGTTCAAATGGTTTTAGTGGTGTTTATTCTAGAGGGTAGTCTCATCACAGCAAGGATCATCCTTATAGGCCCGCCCAGATAGCTCGTCAGGTTCATCATGGTGCATCAGTTAACCATGGTTCCTACAGTGCTCGTCGGGTTAGTCATCCTTCAGTACGTTTCCAGCACGAAGTTCTTACCATGCTTCACCTTCCCGGGTTTCTATAGGCATTTCCTATGGTTATCAGGGTCAGCAGCCCATTAGGATGGGTTGCTGTGCTTCTATGAGTGTGGTGATTTGAGTCATCTCAAGACAGATTGCCCTACATAATTGAGTAAGGCTCTACAGCATATGTCCCTGGCTATGACTTCTGCACCAGTTACTTCACCACCTGCTCAGCCAGCTGGGGTTGGGGCTCAGGAAGCTAGAGGTTGCTGATAAGTGGGAATTTTGATAGCTTATTAGCACATTTTACCATTTGTTTTGTTCCGAAAGTATTGAATTATGTTTCCGAAACTAATCAAATTATACAAATTGCAGGAATGCTGGAAGTTTGGTCTCCAAAGATGAAATCCGACTCAAAAAGAAGTGTCCTTAAGAGTAAGGCAATATAGAGCGCAAAAGCACAAATATGCGATCTGCAAAAGAAATTTTGGAGCCGCAGAAGAAATTACGGACCGCAAAATTTTGTTTGCAGCCGGAAACCAAGAAGAAAAACCTAACAGGACTTTCAGTAATGTGCACCGCATATGAATTGTGCGGCCTTTTTACTGACAAAGATGCAAATTTCAGCGAATATGCAAGAAGAACAAGTCCAGCAGCCTTTATGAAGTGTGGACCACGCAAGAATTGTGCGGCCACAGAAGTTGCCTCGCGGAAACAGTTCAAAAATGTGCTGCCGCATAACTAACCTTCTTTCCAGATAAAGAATTATGTGAACTGCACATGGAATTGTGCGACCGCAGAACCTCCCGAGGGGCATTTTTGTCCCCGATTTTTAGCCATGTATAAATAAACGAGTTTCGTAAAATTAGGTCAAGTTCGAATATTAAAAGCTATTGTAGCCGTTTCTTTTACTACATTAGGAAGTTTTACATTATTTGGTGTATTAACATAAGATTTCATCATTTTAATCTTTCATTATAGGTTTAATTAACTTTCTTCTTTATTCACTTCAATACCTATTATGAGTAGCTAGATTTTCACTAGGTTTGTGACTCAACCCTAGTGTGTAAATCTTATGGGTGATTAATTTAATATTTTTTATGGTTGGAAATTGATTATTTAACTTAGATCATGCTTCAATTTTAATTAATGGTTACAAACATTGATTCATGCCTATTTGACTTAGTCTTTACTTGAAAAAGAAAGACCTAGTATAGGATAACTTGGCTAACAAGGAATTGGGTTAATTGAGAGATTGATTAGCCTAATTAAAGGGTTCAACTAGAGATAGTAAGAACAAGACTTGAGCTCGTATCAACTATTTTGTTTGATACCCATCTGAACTTGAGAAAGCAAAATCGGGCAAAATCACTCTCTAACGGAGAGGTATTGAGTGAGTAACTTAGAGTTGATAGCTATAATATACCCTAATCAACAAAATAAGTGTTAACGTCTTTATCCCATTAGGCAAATACTTAGGTTACGGTCACGACCTTAGGCCTTTAAAACATCAAAAATATTCTGTTATAATATATGCACAACGCTAGAGGGGGGGTGAATAGCGTTTTAAGGGATAATTGCAAATTTTCGCAAACAAGATATACAATTGAAAATGTAAGTGCGAAAAATAAGATTGCAAGAATTAAATTGCAGAATGTAAATAGAAAGCGTACACCCGATATATAGTGGTTCACTACAACTTATAGCTAGTCCACTCCTCAAGATCACACTTGAGTATTTAACTATCTCTGTTAAGCTTACGGGTGCTCAACAAATCGTTACAACAACCACGAACACTTGAATCCCACAAGCTTCGTGAATCAAGGAAGACACTCTTCCTTAATACAACAAGGGACAACTTCCCTTAAGTGTTTGATAACACAAATTTCACTATAATTACAACTCTCTCAAGAGTAGATGAAGTGAAGAAAATTGTAGCTCTAGAACACAACTTATGCTTTCAAGAAATGGCTCAAAATTTAGCTCAGAGAAGTAAGAATACTTGAAGCAATTTATCTTATCAATTTGGATAATGTGTTGTGTTCAAATGAGGTTTAAGAGGGTGTATTTATAACCCCAAAACCTCACAAATCCGTTGAACACAAAAACTAGCCGTTTTAAGCTCCAACAGCTCTTCGCCATCGATGACGCAATGTTTTCTGGAAATTGCTACAGTAACATTGTTACAGTGACATTGCTACAGTAACATCACGGTTGCTATAGTAACATCAATATCTTGCTCCTTCTGGAATTGTTCCAGCATAAATTTTGATTAACAATTTTATTGTTTTGTAAAATCAATTGTTTTGAAAAATGTTTTAATGAGTGTTTGAAATCGTTTTAAAAATTTGAGCCAAGTTCTTAAAGACGATAAATAAATCAAACACATTAAAACTCAAAATAACATTAAGGCTAAATGAAAACTTCATTAGTCTTCAATCTTTTTGCTTCATCGATTTGTTCCATGCATCGACTCCTAGTTTCTTGAAAGCTCGACTTGTACTCACAACAAAGTCCATAGCAATCTTAGTAGTTTGTCCACGATGGTTTGTTGATTATCAAAACCTATAACAAGACACAAAGTTGTTAGTTAAGGTTACATAAGCAAGAGTGCATTTTCCAACATAGCTTCCATTGAGTCTCTGCACCTATTCTTTTTTCTAAACTTTTGTTTGTTTTCGGAAAAAAGGATTTGGCTCAGGATTGCCTATTTTTGTTAATTCCAGAGTTTCTCTGAATTTGAAAGTGATCACTTAGTACGATTCCATACCAAGGCTCAATCCAAGTTCATATATATATATATATAT
>MCJB01023245.1:273449-318515 GCA_002018475.1 Nicotiana obtusifolia | reverse complement strand
GATTGCAAGAATTAAATTGCAGAATGTAAATAGAAAGCGTACACCCGATATATAGTGGTTCACTACAACTTATAGCTAGTCCACTCCTCAAGATCACACTTGAGTATTTAACTATCTTGTTAAGCTTACGGGTGCTCAACAAATCGTTACAACAACCACGAACACTTGAATCCCACAAGCTTCGTGAATCAAGGAAGACACTCTTCCTTAATACAACAAGGGACAACTTCCCTTAAGTGTTTGATAACACAAATTTCACTATAATTACAACTCTCTCAAGAGTAGATGAAGTGAAGAAAATTGTAGCTCTAGAACACAACTTATGCTTTCAAGAAATGGCTCAAAATTTAGCTCAGAGAAGTAAGAATACTTGAAGCAATTTATCTTATCAATTTGGATAATGTGTTGTGTTCAAATGAGGTTTAAGAGGGTGTATTTATAACCCCAAAACCTCACAAATCCGTTAGACCCAAAAACTAGCCATTTTTGGCTCCAACAGCTCTTCGCCATCGATGGCGCCATCGATGGTGGCTTAACAGTCATAAGCCATTGATGTCGCCATAGATGTCGTCGCCATAGATGTCGCCATTGATGTCGCCATAGATGTCGCCATTGATGTCTCCATAGATGGTGCCAACATTCTGGAATTTTTCCAGCTCAATTTTGGTTCACAATTTTATTGTTTTGTAAAACCAATAATTTGTAAAATGTCTTAAGTTATTTTTGAAAGAGTTTTTAGACTTGAGCCAAGTTCTTAAAAAACTATATAAGATCAAAAATACCATAAGACTCAAAATCAAAATCAAGACTAAAATACTACATCGTTTAGTCTTCAATCTTTTTGCTTCATCGACATGTTCGATTCATCAACTTCTATTATCTTGAAGGCTCGACTTGTAGTTACAACAAAATCCAAGCAATATTGGTAACTCGTTAATGATGGTTTGTCAATTATCAAAACCTACAACAAGACACAAAGTCATTAGTTAAGGTTTCATAAATAAGAATGCGAATACGTTTTTCCAACAATTTCCCCCTTTTTGATAATGACAAACATAGTAAGGGATATGCATTCTTATAGCAAAAAAGATTTTGATATTGATACCAATTATTAAAAAAATTAATACAAGAATTGTTAACAATTAATACAAGATACCAATTGTTAAAAAAATTAATATAAGTATTTATAAATATAAAATTAAAGAGTATGTATTCCCCCTCATTTTATGCTTCCCCCTTAATATATGCATATTAATGTATTTCTTAATACAATTCTTACTAGTATAATATCTTCCCCATTTTGGCATTAGCAAAAAGATATTATAAATAATAGCAAAAATTATATTTATTAAGAAATTGAAATACAATGCATAAAATTAAAGACAAGATTGAGATGCATAAATGAAATACAAGAAAATTAAAATTCTTCACTTTCGTCATCTTCTTCATTGCGCCTCATATATTTTCGAAAATCTTCATCTAGCGTATCAACTTTTTGTGTAAGTTGATTAATTTGATGAGTAATTTGATTTCCGAAATTAAGTAATGTGGCGTTGAGTGACTCAAGAGTCACCGGTGCGGAAGAAGAAGCTTGTGGTGAAAGTGAGATTTCTTGATGTGGAAGCTCTTGTTGTTGAGCTCTTTGTTGAGGTTGTTCCGTTGTCCTTCCGAACGATGCATCCGATACTGACCAAATTTTGATCCTTTTGGTTGTAGGACCAATATTTGTTGTTACGTCATAATAGTGGAGGATATCCATTACAACCGGAGCATATGGGAGTGATTCCCCCCTCGCGAGTTGCATTGAGCATGTGAATCATGACAAACTGTGTCCAATTTATCTGTGCTCCATGCAAAATTGCATGCATTATTCTCACATCTTCAACCGAGAGAATTGTATGAGAGTGTTTCCTCGGTTTTAGAATACGAGTAATAATGTAGAAGAGGAGACGGTACTCTTCATGAATGTTGGTGATGGTGGGTCTACGGCTTGTGCGATTTGGTTGCCTACCAACACCCATAAGAGCCAAAAATGTTGCTTCTTCAAAAGGAATTCCTTGTGCACCGGCGTAGAAATTAATGTCTTCGCCGTTGGTCGGAAGTCCAGTAATTTTCGACATTGTTTGAAAATCGAGAAAAATTTCCGTACCCTTTACGGAGGAGACTAAATTTCCATCAATTTGACGGAGATTTGAGTAGAAAGCACGAATTAAGTCTTCGTGTATATACTCTTGTTGATTTCTTACAAAGCGCAAAAGGTGAGATTGTTGTAGCGCGTTGTAAAGGATGTGATGTCCTTTTATATCAAAATAAATCTCCCTTACAAATCTGGGAGGTAGAACGTCTCTTTTCTCATAGTTTTCTCGGAAATTTTGTAGTTCATTTCGACTTGGGAACCACAAGTACGAACCGTCTTTGTATCTACAAGCATTTTTAGGAATGGGGTTGGTGGAGGATAAAGCCATTTTGAAAGAAAATTGAAGGCTAATAGGCATATATGTCTTGAAGCTAAGAAGTAAGAAGAAGAGAGTTTTGTGTAGAGTAAGAGTATTCTTGCACTCTTGGAAGATAATTGAGATGAGTTTTTGAGTGTAGGAAGATGAATTTATAGAAGATTGAAGGTTTATGACCGTTTGGGGGCATAATAGTAATTTTAAGGCTTTCCAAACGGTCATTAACGGCTATAAATTTAAAATTTGACCAGCCGCCATCGATGGTCATGGGGTCCGCCATCGATGGCGTGAACTCACTGGAAAATTTTCTTGCCGGACAGAAACTTGTCGCCATCGATAGCGAACAGTAATGCCATCGATGGCGTTAACTCTCTGGAAATTTTTTGTCATTTCCAGTAACATTTCGCCATCGATGTTGCTCGTTTAAACATCGATGGTTGAGCATGGAAGTGAATATTTATCACATTTTAAGCGAATACTTTGACTAAATGAGTTCCCCCCTCACTTATTGAGTCATCCACATGATGAGGAGAACCTGCAAAACAAAGTAAACATCTCCGACGCTCAAGTTAGTAATGTTCAAAACAAGATTAATTATGCACATAATTAGATCAATATTGAGTCAAGAATTCCAAGCTCGCTTCGAATTCTAAAGTATGACTCTTTCTCTAAAGGTTTTGTAAAGATGTCCGCCAATTGGCTATGAGTTTCAATAAACTCAATTTCGACATCCCCTTTGAGAACATGATCTCTAATAAAATGATGCCTAATTTCAATGTGCTTTGTTCTCGAATGAAGAACTGGATTCTTCGTGAGACAAATGGCACTAGTATTGTCACATCTAATTGGAATGTGATCAAGACATAGGCCGTAATCCACAAGTTGTTGTTTCATCCAATGGATTTGCGCGCAACAACTTCCAGCGGCTACATATTCCGCTTCCGTGGTGGATAAAGCAACACTGACTTGTTTCTTGCTAAACCAAGAAACTAATGATCTACCAAGCATGTGACAAGTGCCACTGGTGCTTTTCCTATCCAATTTGCAGCCTGTAAAGTCGGAGTCGAAATAGCCAATAAGTTGGCAGGATGAACCCTTGGGATACCATAGACCCACGTTCATTGTGCCGATGAGATATTTCATTATCCGTTTGACTGCGCTCAAATGTGAGTCTTTCAGACAAGATTGATATCTTGCACACAAGCATACACTAAATATTATATCAGGACGACTAGCTGTAAGGTAAAGTAGAGATCCGATCATACCTCGGTATTTCTTGACATCTACTTCTTTACCTTTTTCGTCTTTGTCAAGGCTTCCCAAAGTGCTCATAGGAGTAGGCATTGCTTTGGCGTTGATCATCTCAAATTGCTTAAGCAATTCCTTGCAGTATTTTGATTGGCAGATGAAAGTTCCCTCTTTCATTTGCTTTACTTGTAAGCCCAAGAAAAAGTTGAGCTCACCCATTATAGACATTTCAAACTCCTTTATCATGAGCTTGAAAAATTCCTTACACAAAGATTCATTAGTAGCACCGAATATAATGTCGTCTACATAAATCTGTACTAAAAGGATGTTGTTATTTTTGTTCATTATGAACAGAGTGGTGTAGACCTTTCCTCTTTGGAATCCATTTTCCAAAAGGAACTTACTCAATCTCTCGTACCAAGCTCGGGGAGCTTGTTTAAGACCGTAGAGAGCCTTTTTGAGTTTAAATACGTGATTTGAAAACTCAAAATTCTCAAACCCTGGGGGTTGGTCGACGTATACTTCCTCTTGCATAACACCGTTAAGGAATGCACTCTTAACATCCATTTGATACAATTTAAAATTCATAGAAGAAGCAAAAGCAAGAAGTAAACGAATAGCTTCTAGTCGTGCGACAGCTGCATACGTTTCTTCGTAATCAATACCTTCTTCTTGATTGTAGCCTTTGGCTACTAACCTAGCTTTGTTTCTAGTGATTATTCCATTTTCATCTAGCTTATTTCGAAAAACCCATTTCGTACCAATTATTGTATGGTCATTAGGTTTTGGCACCAATTCCCAAACATCATTTCGTTTGAATTGGTTAAGCTCCTCTTGCATTGCCAAAGTCCAATGTTCATCATTAATTGCATAAAAAATGGTTTTTGGTTCAATTTGAGAAACAAAAGCCATGTGTGTGATTGTGTTCCTAAGAGTGTTTCGAGTACTTACTCCTTGGTTGATATCTCCGATTACCTTGTCAATTGGATGATATCTGGAAGTTCTCCACTCGTTAGGAAGTTCTTCTTGCTCATTGGCTTGATCCTCTTGAGGTCTTTCACCATCGTCTGTTTTTGTATGGCTTGGACCTTCATCATCAAGACGGATTCCTTCCAATGAATCTGCAAGATCATCACAAAAATCCTTTCTCGGCAACCGAGAGTCATTTTTGGAAAAGACCACGTGTGGTGATTCCTCAATAGTTAAAGTGCGTTTATTAAATATCCTATATGCTTTACTACGCAACGAGTAACCGTGAAAATGCCTTCGTCCGATTTAGCATCGAACTTTCCTAAATTATCTTTCCCATTATTATGCACAAAACATTTACAACCAAATACACGAAGGTGGGAGAGATTGGGCTTTCTACCTTTAAACAGTTCATAGGGGTCTTCATAAGTATTGGCCTAATTACTGCACGATTTAAGACATAACTAGCAGTACTTATAGCATCGGCCAAAAAATACTTAGGAATTTTAGCCTCATTAATCATAGTTCTAGCCATCTCTTCAAGAGATCTATTTTTACGTTCCATGACTCCATTTTGTTGTGGTGTGCGTGGGGCTGAGAAATTATGATCAATTCCGAGTTCATCGCAAAAGACATCAAATTCGTCTTTTTCGAACTCTCCCCCATGATCGCTTCTAATTGCAACAATGTTGCAGTTCATTTCATTTTGAACCTTTTTTGCAAATTTTCTAAACATATCAAATGCCTCATTTTTATGAGAAAGAAATAAGGTCCATGTAAATCTAGAATAGTCATCAACAATTACAAAGACATAGTAGTTACCACCAAAACTCTTTGTTCTAGAGGGTTCGATGAGATCCATGTGTAAAAGTTGTAAGGGTCTAGTCGTAGATACTACATTCTTAGACTTAAAGGACGACCTTACTTGTTTTCCTTTTTGGCATGCATCACAAATAGAATCCTTTTTGAACTTAATTTTTGGGATACCGGTTACTAAGTCTTGAGAGATCAATTTCTTTAAATGACCCATATTGATGTGAGCTATTCTACGATGCCACAACCAAGTATCTTCTTCTTTACTCATAAGACATTTAGCAATTTTTGAAGAAGTATTTTCTAAATCTACCATATAAATATTGTCAATTCTATCGCCCTGTAGAATTACCTCATTGTTATTAAGGCGTTCAACAGTGTAATATTTTAAATTGAAGGTCACACGATTTCCCTTATCACATAATTGACTTCTGCTCAAGAGATTATGTTTGAGACCTTTTACTAACAAAACATCATCAATTGAGGAAGAGGAATTTTTACCTACCTAACCGATGCCGATAATTTTCCCTTTGTTATTGTCACCAAAAATGACATCTCCTCCTTTTGTTGGTTTGATGTTTGTGAATTTGGATGCATCACCGGTCATGTGCTTGGAGCATCCGCTATGAAGATACCATAGTATACTTGATGCCTTCAAGCACACCTGCAGTCAATTTAATGACAGTTTTTAGGTACCCAAACCTTTTTGGGTCCTTTCGGGTTAGTTGCAGATGCATATATATTATTTGTAGAAAAATGTCTATATTTCATATAGCATACAGGCGCAATATGTCCTACTCTATTACAGTAGTGACAAATGACATTTGGATTCCACATATATGGTGGAGCATGATAAGTACTAAATCTATTAAAATCGGGAGTACTACGTTTACTAAAATCATGCCGAGTTCTAGGTTTATCAAAATGAGTTCTAGGCTTATGAAAATGTTGCCTAGGTTGGACTTCATTATTTCTATTAGGAAATACTACATGGTTTTTCCTAGTATTCATGGGTCTCTTATTTGATTGATTTTTATTCCTATTATTTTTCTTTCTAGGTGGTTTAGCACTTGAAGTACTAGAAGGTTTACTAGTTTTTGTAAATCATATTCCTTGTTTACCAACATGTATATGATCAATAAGCAGGTTTAAATCCTTTTGGGGTTTATTGAATTTGCTAAGAGATGCTTCTAATTTTTCTATATGAGCCTTGTGAGATGTACAAGAATTACAAGAACTGTTTGAATTTTCAGGTTTATCGGCGCTTCTTTTTCCGAAGAATTTATTTTCTTCCCTAAGTTTCTCATTTTCCTTAGACAGTTTTTCTATTTCTTTTTCCGAGTCTAAGGCATTCTTTTTCAGGGATTTGTATTTATTATTTATACCAACAAAGTTGTCATACAACTCTTCAAAAGAAATTTGTAATTCTTCATAGGAAAGAGAGTTGTTGGAAAAATTTGTACTAACCTCGTCACTCTCTTTTGGAGTGTCCTCGATGGCCATTAGACAGAGGTTTGCGACTTCATCTTCGTCGCCGGACTCGTTGCCTGAGTCGTCATCTTCCCATGACATAAAAGCCCTTTGTTTGTTGTGAGGCTTTTTCTTCTCCGCTTTTGCATTTGGGCAGTTTGGTTTGATGTGCCCAATTTCTCCACATCCGAAGCAAGTTGGAGGTTTTTGCTTCTTATTCCTTAGCTCTCTTCTCATGAGTTTATGGAATTTTTTTACTATCATTCCATATTCTTCATCTTCACTGCTAGAGTCCTTGGACTCTTTTGCTTCGACTTTTGATGCCTTGAGAGCTATGCTTTTCTTTTTCTTTTCTTCACCCAAAACAGAAGGTTTGTTAAGGTGAGTAATTTCGTATGTAATAAGATTACCTCTTAACCCATCATAGGTTACTGTCGTGGAGGCGGTAGATTCTTGGATTGCATCTACCTTTGATTGCCATTCCGGTTTGAGACTCCGGAGAATTTTTCTAACGATCTCTTCCTCGAAAAATATTTTTCCAAGTGCATCTAGATCGTTTATTATGTTTGAAAACCGTTCAAAGGTTTTCTCAATGTTCTCATCATCCTTCATCCTGAATAATTTATATTCATGGGTTAGAAGATCTATTTTAGATTTTCGAACTTGGGCCGTACCTTCATAGGTGATTTCGAGTTTGTCCCACATCTCTTTTGCAGTTTTGCATCTTGAGATTTTCCGATAGTCATCCGGATTTACTGCACAGTACAGTATATTTTTGGCCATGGCATAAGCTTCTAGCCTTTTGAAGTCTTCATCAGTGTACTCGCTTTCAGGCTTCAGAACCGTAAGTTCACCTTCCTTTTTAGTGATGATTCCTTCACCTCTTTCTATGATCAGCCAGATTTTGTAATCAGTGGATTGCACGTATATTTTCATACGTTCCTTCCAGTAAGTGTAGTTTTTCCCATCGAAGAGAGGAGGTCTCGATGTAGACTGTCCTTCACTCAGCCCTGCATACACATTTCTAAAAGCAGCCATTTGATCATTTCTCAACCGGTTAAGGATTAAAGAGAATTAGGCTCTGATACCAATTGTTATAATATATGCACAACGCTAGAGGGGGGGTGAATAGCATTTTAAGGGATAATTGCAAATTTTCGCAAACAAGATATACAATTGAAAATGTAAGTGCGAAAATAAGATTGCAAGAATTAAATTGCGGAATGTAAATAGACAGCGTACACCCGATATATAGTGGTTCACTACAACTTGTAGCTAGTTCACTCCTCAACATCACACTTGAGTATTTCACTATCTTGTTAAGCTTACAGGTGCTCAACAAACCGTTACAACAACCATGAACACTTGAATCGCACAAGCTTCGTGAATCAAGGAAGACACTCTTCCTTAATACAACAAGGGACAACTTCCCTTAAGTGTTTGACAACACAAATTTCACTAGAATTACAACTCTCTCAAGAGTATATGAAGTGAAGAAAATTGTAGCTCAAGAACACAACTTATGCTTTCAAGAAATGGCTCAAAATTTAGCTCAAAGAAGTAAAAATACTTGAAGCAATTTATCTTATCAATTTGGATAATGTGTTGTGTTCAAATGAGGTTTAAGTGGGTGTATTTATAACCCCAAAATCTCACAAATCCGTTAGACCCAAAAACTAGCCGTTTTTGGCTCCAACAGCTCTTCGCCATCGATGGCGCCATCGATGGTGGCTTAACAGTCATAAGCCATTGATGTCGCCATAGATGTCGCCGCCATAGATGTCGCCATTGATGTCGCCATAGATGTCGTCGCCATAGATGTCGTCGCCATAGATGTCGCCATTGATATCGCCATAGATGGTGCCAACATTCTGGAATTTTTCCAGCTCAATTTTGGTTCACAATTTTATTGTTTTGTAAAACCAATATTTTGTAAAATGTCTTAAGTTATTTTTGAAAGAGTTTTTAGACTTGAGCCAAGTTCTTAAAAAACTATATAAGATCAAAAATACCATAAGACTCAAAATCAAAGTCAAGACTAAAATACTACATCTTTTAGTCTTCAATCTTTTTGCTTCATCGACATGTTCCATTCATCAACTTCTATTATCTTGAAGGCTCGACTTGTAGTCACAACAAAATCCAAGCAATCGTGGTAACTCGTTAATGATGGTTTGTCAATTATCAAAACCTACAACAAGACACAAAGTTATTAGTTAAGGTTTCATAAATAAGAATGCGAATACGTTTTTCCAACACATTCATCTCTAGTTTATTTACCTTAGCTTACAATCATTAGAGTTATAGTAGAAGTATAAATCAAACTCTATTGTGGAAGCACAATGTAGGTACTCCATTCACTTGCTTCAAATATAAACTTCTGAAACCCTTATGAAGTACATTCGATCTAATAAGTACCTTGTGTTAGAATTGAGAAATTCTATGCCTCGGATCTTAGTATTCTCTTATTTATTACCCGTGTCTACTATTTCGGCAGAATACCCTCACGCATTCTTACTAAGAAACTAAAAGAAGCCTCAAAAACAGAAGGAAGGGTGGAAAGTGAGAAAGAAAGAGATGTAGAAATAGAAAGAGCTTCAGAAATGAAGGGGACTAAACAAGAACAAGAGGGATCCACTGAAGAACATCCTTCTCCTTCCCTTTTTTCGGAAGAAAGGTGGGATCCGGACAAAATCGATGAAACGGAAGAAATCTATAAATAGAAAGCCCTATGATGGGAAACTAGCACGTTAGGTTTGGATAGAGATGTTTTCTTGTCTCTCGTTTCTTTTCTTGAAAAAAAAAGAACCTAATGGATCGAACTTGAACTCCGGGTGACTGGATCGCACCGGCGGGGTCACCCGTTCTCAACCCATGACCAATATGAGCTCGAAGCTTCCTTTGTAACTCCCGAAACTTCTTCGTAGTGGCTTCCTTACATCCCTCATTTCATAGGGAATCTCAAAGTGGCTCTATTTCATTATATTCCATCCATATCCCAATTCCATTCATTTAATATCCCTTTGGTGTCATTGACATAACAAATGTTGTTTCTAGTCTATCTCTTTCTATTTCTTTTCTATATATGGAAATTTCAAAAATCATCATATAATAATCCATAGAAATCGCAATACAAAAGAAATAAGGGAGGTTTGTGATGATTTTTCAATCTTTTCTACTAGGTAATCAAGGATCCTTATGCATGAAGATAATCAATTCGGTCATTGTGGTCGGACTCTATTATGTATTTCTGACCACATACTCCATAAGGCCCTCTTATCTCTTTCTTCTCCGAGCTTTGGTTATGGAAGAAGGAACCGAGAAGAAGGTATCAGCAACAACTGGTTTTATTACGGGGCAGCTCATGATGTTCATATCGATCTATTATGCGCCTCTGCATCTAGCATAGGGTAGACCTCATACAATAACTATCCTAGCTCTACCATATCTTTTCTTTTATTTCTTCTGGAACAATCACAAAGACTTTTTTTATTATGGATCTACTACCCGAAATTCAATGCGTAATCTCAGCATTCAATATGTATCCCTGAATAATCTAATTTTTAAATTATTCAACCATTTCATTTTACCAAGTTCAATGTTAGCCAGATTAGTCAACATTTATCTCTTTCGGTGCAACAACAAGATCTTCTTTGTAACAAGTGGTTTTCTTGGTTGGTTAATTGGTCACATTTTATTCATGAAATGGCTTAGTCAATTGGTCACTCCCAGTGGATTCTACCCCGACTAATAGTTGAGTAATTATTATTGGATACGACTGTATCTTTTATTTAGGTGTATTGTGGACGGCATTAGTTTTTGGCACCGTTGTCGGGGAGTTAAAATGGTATTACCTATATATTTGGGTGTATTTTTGGAATATCTTCTTTCCTTCCGTGTTACTAACTTATGTGAGAAATCGTAGGTACAACCATGGCAAACAATGAGCTTGGAAATTTGCCTTTAGGTGATGTGGACGTCGAGGATGAGCAAGTTGATGAGGTTCCTCTTTAACCTCAAGCCAATAAAAGAGGTCAAGTGCCTCATAACAACATCCCCACTCCACCACCACCTCCACCACGAGCGGCTACACACTGGATATTACCCAATGAAGGATATGCAAGTGCAATCGTCCTTCCCCACATTAGGCAGGAAACTTTCAAATCACCAATGTGATGCTCACTTTGCTTGAGCAACGGGGTTACTTCACCAGTGCTACAACACAAAATGCGTATAAACATTTGAAGGGGTTTGTGGATACTTTTTATGGGATCAAAAAAACAAATATCTCTGAGGATGCATTGAGGCTAGGGCTTTTCCTTTCTCTCTATAGGGGAAAGCTTTCAGTTTGTTGGAACGTTTGCCAAACCATTCCATTCACACTTGGGATGAGTCGGCAAAAAAGTTTACTTCTAAGTTCTTCTCTTCGGAGAACATGGCTACACTTCGAGATCAGATTTTGTCATTCAACCAAGAGCCAAATGAACCACTACACAAGATACGGGAACATTATAGTGAATCAACTTGCCGATGGGAACTTCATGACTATGTCTTATGCGGAGGCGTGTGAGATTTTGAATGAGATGGCGGAAATGTCTTCGGCTCGGCAAACTCGGGCGAATATTCCACAAGGTGACCCAAACATGATCCACCTTCATAAAGAGTTGCAAGACCATGGGCAAGCCATTGCTGAGTTGACAACCACCATGACGCATCAAGAAAAGGCCCAATTAAGTCAAGTGCAAAATCCCAAGCAAGTCAATGCCATGGAGGGAGTGAACATGATGGTGAATAAGAGGAGGACCAAGAGTCCACAAGGGCAAAATCGAGTAGAGAATTATGTGCAAGAAGATAGTGGTTTTGAGAAAGATGATTCCTATAATGACCAAGAGGAGGAAGTGCAATATGTGAATAACTTCAAGGGCAAAGAAACAACTTCCAAGGCCCAAACCAACAACAATGGCAACCTCAAAGCTATCAAGGCAATTGAAATTCTAACAATCAAGGAAATTGAAATTCTAACAATCAAGGCAATTGGAGTAGAAACAACAATCAAGGGAATTGGCATAACAACAATAATCAAGAAAATTAGAGTGGATATAATCAAGGGAATTGTTGGGGGGGGGGGTAACAATCAAGGCGAATGGAATCACAATCAATGCAACCGGGGTTTGGATTTTTAAAGGCCATCAACAACCAAGAAACCCACCTTCTTATCCTTCCCATGGTTCAAGTTATTCAAACAACGAGATGGGGCGTATTGAAAATATGTTCAAGCAAATGGGGCTCATGACTGTAATAAACCCAAAGGGTGGAAACAACATGGGGCTCATGACTGTTACTACAAGAAGTGGAAGAGGTGGAATGCACCCCCCTCAATTGAAATGCAACTTGTGGATGATGAGGAAGCTGTACAAGAAGAAAAGATCTCGAACAATATGGTGTAACCTAATGATGAAGTTTGACTTGATATTGATTATAGTTTGGAAGAGACTCAAGAGGAGGTGAACCTGTCTAGGGATCACATTATTGACATACCGAAATCAATAGTGCAAAAGGCGAAGGCACCATTGCCTAAGCCTCCACCTCCATATCCTTAAAAGACTTGCCAAGAAAAATGGTGAGAATCAATTCAAGAAGTTCATTCAAATAAAAAAGAATCTCTCAATCAATGTGTCATTAGTTGAACCTTTGGAACGAATGTCCGGTTATGCCAAGTTTATAAAGGATATCATGACAAAGAACCAGTCAATGAATTTTGAAACTATCAAATTCACTTAATGAGTGCAATTGTGCATTCAATGGCTCCTAACTTGGAGGATCCCAGTGCTTTTACTATTCCTTGTACAATTGGAAGCGCTGAGTCTGCTAAAGCTCTTTGTGATCTTGGGGCAAGTAGCAATTTTATGCCCTATTCAGTTTTCAAAATTTTGGGGATTGGGAAACCAAGAGCCACCTCTATGAGATTGAAAATGGTTGATCCTTCTATAAAGAGGCCTTTAGGAGTGATTGAAGATTTCATGGTTCGTGTTGATAAATTCATTCTTCTAACGGATTTTGTCATTCTAGATTGTGAAGTTGATTACAAAGTGTCGATTATTCTTGGGATACCTTTCTTTGATACAGTGAAGGATATTTTTGATGTTGAAGCCAAAGACCTTACCACTTGGTGATGAAAAAGTGGTATTCCATGTGTGCAAGTCCATGCAGTAACCAAATAGCAATGACGTGTGTTCATTTGTGGACTTGGTGACAGATGCTATTATTGATGATACAAGTGCTACAATCAATGTTGGTGATGTTGGAGGCCGTCTTGCTCAACTTTAATGATGACGAGACGGATGGCTTCATGGAATGTGTGAACTCTTTACAAGGAATGGGGTCGTACAACTATGCACCCCGAAAATTATCTTTGGATCTTGAAAATAGGACAACTCCTCCTACAAAGCCTTCTATTAAAGAGCCTCCCACCTTGAAGTTGAAACCATCGCCTCTACATCTTTAGTAGAATTTGTTGGCCCTTGTTCTACTTTACTGATTATTCTTTCCTCTTATTTGACTCCATATTGACAGTGCTCTGAAAGAGGAAGAAAGCTATTGGGTGGACATTAGAGAATATTCGTGGGATAAGCCCCACTTTTTGCATACATAAGATCAAGTTGGAGGATGGCACCAAACCATCTATTAAAAATCAAAAAGGAGACTCAATGAGGCTATGCAAAAAGCTGTCAAGAAGGAGATTATCAAGTGGTTGGATGCCGGGTGTTCTACCCCATCTCCGATAGTCCATGGACTTATCCGGTTCAATGTGTCCCAAAGAAATGGGGCATGACAATGGTCACCAATTACAAGGAAGTTGATTCCTACAAGAACGGTGATTGGATGGAGGGTTTGTATGGACTATCACAAGCTCAACAAAGTCACAAGGAAGGATCACTTTGCACTGGCTTTCTTAGATCAAATGCTCGATAGATTGGCCAACCGTGATTTCTATTGCTTTCTTGATGGGTATACGGGCTAGAACCAATTTCTTATTGCTCCGGAAGATCAATAGAAAACAACTTTTACATGTCCCTATGGTGCTTTCTCCTTCAAGAAGATGCCATTTGGTTTGTACAATGCACCAACGACTTTTCAAATTTGTAACATCGCTATCTTCATAAACATCGCGGAGACTACCTTAAAGTTTTCATGGATGACTTCTCGGTGGTTGGGGATTCTTTTGATGATTGTCTTGCAAATTTAGATAAAGTGTTGGCTAGATGTGAAGAAACAAATTTGGTGCTTAAATGGGAGAAATGCCATTTCATGGTTAAGAAAGGCATTATCCTTGGCCATAAAATCTAAAAGCATGTAGTTGAAGTTGACGAGGTATAAATCGAGGTGATTTATAAACTTCCACCTCCAACTTCGGTGAAAGGTGTGTGGAGTTTCTTAGGCCACACGGGGTTTTACCGGCGTTTTATCAAAGATTTCTCTATAGTGGTGAACCCGTTGTGCAAGCTTCTTAAGAAGGATGCTAAGTTCAACATCAATGATTATTGCATGAGGGCTTTTGAATTGTTGAAGTTCAAGTTAACAACTACTTCTATCATTACCACTCCAAATTGGAGTGTGACTTTTGAACTCATGTGTGATGCAAGTGACGTAGCCGTCGGGGCTGTTTTGGGGCAACACATCAACAAAAATTTCATCCGGTCTACTATGCTAGTAAGACCATGAATAGTGCCCAAGTCAACTTTACCATTACAGAGAAAGAGCTCCTTGCCATTGTGTTTGCAATTGAGAAGTTTCGCCCATATTTGATGGGTGTAATAATCATCGTCCACACAGATCATGCGGCACTTTGGTATCTAATGAGCAAGAATAACTCCAAAGCTCGGTTGATGAAATAGGTGCTTTTGTTGAAATAGTTTGATATTGACATCCAAGGTAAAAAAGAAAGTGAAAACCAAGGGAAGGACCACTTGTCTCATTTTGAAGAGGAGGCCACTTGATGGCCTTGAAATCAATGATAGTTCCCCAATGAGCAACTCTTGGCTATTTCAATGAAAGAGGTGCCATGGTTCGTGGATCTAGCAAATTATTTTATGTGTGAAATCATTCTGGATGAGTTTTCTTGAAACCAAAGAAAGAAGCTCAAACAGGATTGTCAAGATAATTATTAGGATGAAACATACCTTTTTCCGAATATGTATAGATAGGGTGATTAGAAGATGTGTACTGGAAGAAGAGCAAGGTGAAATTCTTTGGGCTTGTCATTCTTCGCCATATGGTGGTCATCATGGTGGAGCAAGAACCGCGGCCAAAGTGCATAGTTGAGGCTTCTATTGGCCCACTCTTTACAAGGATGCAGGTGAGCTAGTGAAAAGATGTGATGAATGTTAACGGGCCGGTGGAATCTCCAAGAAGAATGAAATTCCTATCACAACCATTTTGGAGATTGATATTTTCGATGTGTGGGGTATTGACTTCATGGGCCCTTTTGTGAGTTCTTCTGAAAACAAATATATCTTGGTCGTGGTTGATTATGTGTCCAAATAGGTTGAAGTTCTTGCTTTACCCAACAATGAGGCGAAAAGTGTGGTGGCCTTCTAGAAGAAGAATATTTTCACAAGGTTTGGTACTCCACGTGCTATTATAAGCAATGGCGTCACATTTTATTTAAAAAGGCTTTCGACACTTTGCTTAGCAAGTATGGTGTCACTCAGAAAGTCAGACTCCTTATCTTATCAAAACCAGTGAATGCTAATCGAACGGATTTCTCCAAGAAGCTTGATTATGCATTATGGGCTTATCGTACGGCTTACAAAACACCTATCGGAATGACACCATATCGGTTGATGTTCGAAAAATCTTGTCATCTTCCAACTAGAGCACAAGGTCATGTGGGCTCTAAAGAAGTTGAATCTTGATTGGGATGTAGCCGCTAACTTGAGGGTTGCACATTTAAATGAATTGGATGAGTTATGGTACCACGCTTATGCAAGTTTGTCCTTGTACAAAGAAAAAAAATAAAATATCTTATTGACAAATACATTTGGAACAAGGAGTTCAAGGTGGGCGATCTTGTATTGTTGTTTAAATCAAAGTTGAGGATGTTTCCTATAAAGCTGAAGTCTAAATGGAGTGATCCTTTTGAAATTGTCGGTGTGACACCTTTTGGTGCATTAGACTTGAAAATCAAAAACAATAAAGTATTACGAGTCAATGGTCACGGGTGAAGCACTATTTGGGGAAGGTTGGAGATAGCCATGTCGTGGCGGTCATTCACTTTAATTAATGGTATTTTGCGTCGTGCCGCAACATTATATCAGGCGCTTCTTGGGAAGCAACCCATGTTTCTTTCCTTTTTTGTAGTTAGGTGTTATTTTCATTCTAACTCTATTTGAAGTGTGCTACATGGAAAGTGTAACTTGCAGGAATTATGGACAGAAATCTAGCAAAGTGTTGCAAGAATTGCGGACCACAGATGATTTGTGTGGACCGCACATTTTTGAGTGTTGTAGCAAAAGAACATTGCGGCCTCACAATTAGCTTGCGAACCGCATAAATGAGAGGTTGAAAATGTCAACTCTCTGAAGTTTAGTCTATCAGAGAAATGGTCGATGTGCGACAGCACATGAAATCTGCGACTGCAACATGAGATCTGCGGCCGCACACAAAATTGTCTGGACTGTAGATGAAATGTTAAGAGGATGTCTTCAAGTAACAGAGTTCGGACCGCATATGAAAATATGTGGCTGCACTCACCCTTCTTTCCCTTAGCAAACCAAGTCATATAAATAGACGATTAAGGTCACAGTTACATTTTTTTTCACTCTCAGAACAAAAGAATGGTGCCCTTTTGAAATTTCTTAGTGATTTCATCTGTCCACACACACAACATCTTTGATCAGTCACTCATTACACTCATTCATCTAGTATGCTTCAATTTCTTGTTAATATTTTTCTTTTAATTTATAGATTTTTTGTTCTTTTTAGGCCATTTATCATTAGAATTCAATTGTGGATCCATGTGTGAGTAATCTATAATGGGTTAACTAACACATGATCCATGAGGAATGGGTCAACATATTTTCATGAATCTATGATGTTGTCATGTCAAATTGCACATCAAATTGAAAAACCTATATAGAACAAACTGAACTATTCAAAATTTTTGAATTCTGCGGCCGCACCTGAATTTGTGCGGTCCGTGGAAATTGATTTGAGGGATACATTAGTGAAGAAAGGATTTACGGCCACAAGATAAAATGTGTTGACCACAGAATTCCCATCGCAGCAACAGAATAGCATTTTTACCATCATCAGAGAGTCTATACTTTTTGACTCCAATATGTTCCCGCATGTCTAATTGTGTGTACCTCAAACATCATGTTGCAGCTGCACATCATCCATTTCTCTATCATCAAAGAGTTGGCATATTTTGGGTTTCAGAGTGTGGCTGCAAGTGAAATTTTTGGGACCGCACGTCACTTTTGCAGCCGCACAACAATATTATGTGGTCTACAGGTCCTCATCTACCGCCAAGAGAAAAATTGTGTGGACCGCAAATTATTTCCCTGCAGACATGTTCTAACTACGTACCATCACTGTGTCTTCTAGTTTATAGCTTATTTGCATATCTCCTGTGTATGTATGAACATTGAATTGCAACTAAAAATTGCCCTATCCACTTCAGTCGAGCCTTGATCCAGTGCTGCAGCTATGCCTTTACCCTCCTCCAAAGCCCCTACTTTAGCTCCTACTACAGCTCTCACTTCGGCTTTGAAGCCAGTGCCTATGGCTCCTCACCCACTATCTGGATTGCGAGTCTCCCAGACATTAGAGAGTCTCAACAACTGGATGCAGACATCCACTGTAAAGCTGTCTGACTTGTCCAATATTGTTGCGTGCAGTCCACCTCACAGGAATAACAGGTTCCCTCGGACATTGAGGAGACATTGAAGAAAATTTTGGAGAATCAGAACACTATCATGGACACCTGATACAGCATGGATCAATGATTAAAGAGCTAGGAAAGGAAATAAAGAAGACGAGGAAGTCCAAGGCCAGCAAGAAGTCAGTGGACAAGTTTTGGAGAGTGGTGACCAAGGTTGCTACAGCTGGAGATCTCCCCTTTGATATGATGTTTGACCCACACCATTCCGCCCTAGATCCTTCAGCACCATCTGCATCGGAGGCACCTGCTGGCCAGTCTAAAAAGCCAGACCCTGCTACCTACACTACTGAGGCAGTGCGTCATACGCTCGCCAACCCAGCCACACCTAGATTTGAGGATAATGAGATTCAGTTGGCTAATCCTGAGGGCGATGACATTGCTGGGGACATAGAGATGTCCAAGAAGCCATAGGGTGTTTTCTTCACTCTTCCCTCTTTTACTGTTATTTTGCTAAGCATTAGGAAAATTCTTACTTTTATTCAGGGGGTGGAGTTTTTTTGACACATTTGGTACATTGATACATTTGGCATGTAATAATTTGATGATATTCTCTCTTTTCTTTTTGTATGTATATATCTTCTCTCTCTCTTACTATGTATATTCATTTTATCCTTAGTAGTTTTGTTTATTAGCTTCTATATCTTTGATTTTGCTTATTAGCTTCTTTTTATATTTCAGTAGTGTATTAGCTTTTTTTTTGCTTAGTATATTCTTTTTATGTTTTAGTATATAATAAGCCTTTGATTTTCTTAATGTCACGGTTCTTTTCAAAGGTAGCTTTAGTGTGAACTGGATAACTCGTCGCAACAATGGATGGCGTGACCCTTCTTAAGGGAATAAGTCAGTTTTTTTAAGTAACAATAGTAGTAGTAATGAATAAAAAGACCTAATTAAGTCATGCTCGAAGAGTCAACCATGCTTCAATTGGAACCAACACACTTAACTATGAGCTTATGGTTAGAAATAAGATTTTGGAAAGAAATAGCTCTAGTTAGTGACTTTATGACTCTTGTGTTGACATTGGTAATCATCGAGTAGTTTAATTGGACCATAGTGATCTTTAAACTTGAATGTGGTCATTGTGCGCCCTCGACTTAGTCCTCTTTTTCAACCCGGTCGCGTGAGGGGTGAGATGAATTGTTTCTAGTCCATGTATCCGTGCGAAGGATTTAGAACTTGCCCCGAATGTGTTTCAAGGAGAAATCATGAGTGTTACTTGGTTTGAGAACTGATTGTAGGCTCTCCTTGGCGCGTCTGAGTTTTCTATTGCCAACCAATGTCATTGTCCCTAGTCAACCCCTTTGATCCTCTAGCCTTTCTCATTTGATAACCATGTTACAAGCCTTTACCCGTTTTGTCGTGACCCTCTCTTGGCTCCCGAGCTTTCTTTAACACTCTTGTAAAACAAATGGCTTAAAACAAAAGTTCAAGGGAGAGATGGGTAACTTGAAAAAAGGTATCACGACACAAAAAGAGAAAAGAAATGATCTCTATAAGAAAAGAACGCAAGAAAAGAAAAGAACAAAAAGCAAAATGCAAAAAGTGAATAAGTGGAAGGGTTGGATGGATTCAAAAAGAGATATTGATCCCAAACATGGAGAAATCAAAAAAAGGGGGAAAAGAATGAAATGATCAAGAAAGAATGATGCTAAGAATCACTAGTCTCCAATGAAAAGAAAGTGCCTCTAGGAATTGGCAAAGTGTGAGCCGAGAAATAAAAGATGGAGTACTTAAGAAAAGGTGTAACCACCTACCCATATGTTACCCTACCCTAACCCAAAAGCCTTCATTACATCCGAAAAAAAGTCTTACTTGATTTCAAATCGAGTGAGCTTACATTAGTGGTGATCTACATGAGGGGAAAGCTTATGGTACTTGAAGTTGTACTTGTGACATTCTTTTGAGAGGGATGAGTTAACCTTACATGAATCTTTAGATTGAGTGCTAAATTTCTTAAGTGAGCTTGGCAAATGGAACGTAGAGGAGCAAGAGTTTGGAGTCCACCATCGCCTACAAGATAGAGCAAGGGTCTTTGATGAGTAAAGTCAATTCTTGAAGCTCAATTGTCATATTGGAACTATATGTGCATGAATTTTTAACTTGTCACCTTGTTGATAATGCATGAGTAGTGTGGGTAATTGTTGGTCCCAAATGATGTGTGGGTGGCTCACATTTGACTCGCTGAAATGACTCTTAACTCTTGGAGGTGGGAACTAATTTATTTGCTTGCGGACAAGCAAAGACTTAAGTTTGAGGGAGTTTATAAGTAGGGATTTTGACTGCTTATTAGCACCTTTTAGCTTTTGTTTTGTTCCGAAAGTACTGAATTGTGTTCCCAAAACTAATAAAATTGTGCAAATTGCAGAAATATTTCCCGAGATGAAATTCGACTCTAAAAGAAGTGTTCTGAAGTACAAGAAAATAAAGGGTGCAGAAGCACAAATATGCATTCCTCAGAAGGATTTCTAAGGCCGAAGAAGAAATTGCGAACCACAGAATTCCATCGGCGGCCATAAACCAAGAAGAAAAACCCAACAGGACTTTGAGCAATGCATAGACCGCACATGAATTGTGCGGCCGGCAAACATGGCTTTTACAGACAAAGATGCAAAGTTCAGAGTGGAGCCTTTGTGAAGTGCGGGCTGCACAAGACTTGTGCTGCTGCAGAAGTTGCCTCATGGTCGTAGTTCAGAAATGTGCAGCCGCATAGTTCACCTTCCTACCAACTGAAGAATCTGTGGACCTCACATGTAGTTATGCAAGCGCAGAACCTCCCAGGAGCATTTTTGTCTGCAATTTTTGACCCTGTATAAATAGATAAGTTTCACAAAATTAGGTCAAGTTTGAAAATTAAAAGTTATTGTAGCCATTTCTTTTTACTACTTTAGGAAGTTTTTTACATTTTTTTGGTGATGCCATGTTATTTTTCATATCATAGGTTTATCTAATTTCATTGGTTGATGATTTACTTGGGTAATTCATGATTTCACACCTGTCGTAGCTGTTATATTTGCCCTCGTTTTGCATGTCTCCTCTTAGTTTGTACGTAATCATTCTTTTTTATTATTGTTGTTGCTTCATATCTACTTGTACAAGTTTATTTACGTGGGTGTCTTGTCATAACTTTATCACTACCTCGTCGAGGTTAGGCTCGACACTTATGGAGTACATTGGGTCGGTTGTACTCATAATACGCTTTTGCACTTCTTGTGCAGATACTAGTATTGGTCCCAACAGTGCATGAGGTGCGTCAGCTCGGATAATTGCATACGGAGACTTGATGTAGATGTGATGACGTCCACAAACCATAAAGTCCCCTTCCTTTTTTCACTTTTACTGTCCATCTCCTTCTAAACAGTTATATCTATTTCCGACTCCAATTGTAGACTTCTAGTTGCTCGTGACTCTGGATCTTCGGGAAACGATATTATCATGTGACTTATATTAGCACAGTGTTGGATTGGGTTTCTATTTGTCATTATATATTATCATTGTGGTTTTAACTGTTTAAAATTAGCTATTTAATTATCCCACGTCGGCTTGCCTAGCAAGTGGATGTTAGGAATCATCACAACCCCGAGGTTGGGATTCTGGGTCGTGATAGAGAGCGTTCTAGGAACTCTCCCTGCTACTAGTACAAGAAATCCAAAAGAGACAATAAATGTAGTGTCTTTGAGGAGAGGGCATGTAGTGAAGGACCCCATGGCAAAATAAAGGGATGAGTTAATTGAAGGGCAAGTAGAAATTATGGGAGAGCAAAAAAATAGCAATACTCAAGAAAGTGAAGTGATGGTAGATGATGGTCTAAAAAATAAGGAGAAGCCTAGAGCTCAGAAAAAGAAAAAAGATAGGAAGGCAATAAATGAGGAGATTGAAGAGAGTAAATAGATCATGCTTTACCTTTCCCTCAAAAGCAGAGAAGAAAGAAGGTGGACAAACAATTTGGGCATTTCCTAGATGTTCTCAAGCAGTTCATGTTAATCTACCATTCATGGAGGTGCTTTTGCAGATGTCAGCCTATGCGAAGTTCTTGAATGAGATATTGTCCAAGAAGCGAAAAGTGAAAGAGACATCGGTTGTCAAGCTCACAGAATATTGTAGTGCCATTCTGCAAAACAAGCTTCCTCAAACGTGTGGAGATTTAGGGAATTTTATTATACCTTGCTCTTTAGGAAGCACTAAGTTTGAAAAATCTTTGTGTGATTCAAACGCTTCTATTAATCTTATGCCTTTGTCTATTTTCAAAAAATTGGAGGGAGAGATTGGAAAAATCACGTCGATACCTATGCCCTTGCTGCTAGCGGATGAGACCATAATAATACCTAAAGGAACAGTGAAAGATGTGCTAGTTCGAGTGGATAAATTTATATTTTCTGTAAATTTTATTTTGGTGAACATGGAAGAGAACAGGGAGATTCCTCTGATTTTGATGAGACTCTTCTTGACTACTGGCAGAACAATTCTGGACATCAAGAAAGGCAGTTCATGCTCTGTATGTATTTATGTATTGTGTGTAAAAATTGGATCAATATAAAGAGAAAGAGGAACAATAAGAAATTGAGTAAAGAAGATGGAATGGCTCGTTATTCTTCTCGTTTGGGTAGTTAAATTTCAGGCTGACGCCGTTGAATTAGGAGTTACAGATATGGCCCACCGGCCAAAAATGACTATATTCGTTAGCTAATATATAAAAAGATATACACTAATTTCTTTTAAATTACTATTTGTATATTTTTCTCTTATTTTTTTCCTTGATTGAGCGGATCTGGATTTTTCTTAAACATCTGAGTCGCCTAAACTTACAACCTCAGGAGTTCTGCGTTGCTAGATTACTTACCAAATTTCTGTTCTGACTGTATCACCAATTATAATGAATTGACAAATTTTAAGCCCATTATATGTCTTATGTCTTTGGTCAGACCCATATGGCTATAAAATTATATGCCCTCGTGAAACTTTACCAGCAGTTACCCTATGACTCCTCTACAATGAGACTGTCATAAGGACAATATGAGACGCAAAGGAGTAATTATATAGCCAAAGCATAAAAGCAATATTATTACTGAAACTTTTATCCCCCTTATACTAATCCTTTGCGATCTGTTTTTATTATGAATAAAATCTTATAATTTACCACCAAAAAAAATTATTACAATTTAAAGATCAATAAAGTAAACTCATAGCTTAATGTCACGTCCTTAGTCGTTAACTAAGTACACGTGTGATACTTAACAACTCGCTCACGATCTTGCACAACTTGCTCACGTTTTTGCTATGCCAAGACAACCTTACCACACTCAAAATCGCTAAGCGAATGTTAGAACACAAAAGAATTGCCAAAAAAACTTTATTAATAAAAACGTAAGCAAATTGTGAAAAATCATGAACGAATTATCAAATACCGCATGTACTTATTTCGCGGCTAAGAACGTGAACATTAAACTCTTAAATTGTACTATTAGAGAGATTACATCGTAATTATAAAGCAGAGAAAATGGACAATACGATTAGAAAGTCAAAAAGAATTCCAACAAACCCACATTTGATTTGATGGAGCAACAACCTTCTCATTGGTCCACCACCATAGGTCTTATCTCACTCATAATAGAAAATAGACTTCATTCATATCCACTTTTAAAGAAGCCAAAATTCTTCCAAAAGTGACAAAGCAGATAAGCATGAAAATAAATATCACTATAACCCTAAAATCATAGTACAATTCACAATCCAGTTCTTGATTCATTAGTCCTTGATTCCTGACCTTGGCCTTCCAAAATCATCTCTTGGCATTCATGGCTGCAAGTTAAGTCTTTTTCACCCCTGCAGGATGTAAAAAGATTGCTCTTACATCGTTTTAAGTGATTCCCCCTCTGTCTATATCGTATACAAATATTGTCCATAATCATCGTAACACAAATAATTTGATATACAAAATATCTCGCGTTTATGTAGAGTTTAAGAAAAAGTCACAATCCGATAAGTATGATGCATACAGTGTACGCTGATACAAGTATTGACTGCTTCCGCCGCTCATAATCATCATGAACGTTTAAAAATACTATTGCACATACATTTAAGGACGTGGTCTAGCAATAAATAAAAAGAGTAAAAATTATGAAAGATTAGTATTCAAATTTAATACATGTATCGATGAAAAATAACAAACTGACAATGTAAAATAAAGGTATGTGCAATCGAACTCAAACGCCAAAATAAACAATCAAAGGACAATTTAGTTTTAGGTAAAAACCTAGATAGAATCAATTATTTACTTCTATATTTTCTTTCTATTCAATTCAATTCACTTCATGAGATTCATCATAACCAAACTATATGCTAACATTTGATCATCCTTCTTTCTACCAAAGTGGAACCGATTACATTTAATTGCGAAGCTCAAATGACATGTGTTCTATTTTATTTTTAAAAAGCTAATTATTATGGTAAAGATAAATAGGGATAGCGCGAATTGAACACACACCTATTATGTGAAAGACGAATGTGAAGTATGAAATCATTCGTTAGTTCAAATTATATATGTTTAAAAATTTACTGAATAGGTAAATAATTGATCTTGAACCCAATGAATCAAATATGAAAATCAAACTCGAACCTAGATATACTATCTACCAATACTATACTGGCTACTACCGTGCAACGTACCCTTGCTTGATGGGTCGTTAATTATCAGTTTTAAAAAGAAGGATGGATTTCGACCTTGCTTTGAGTCGTCAGACTAGTAAAACGCTACTTCTAAAACAATCATTAAGGTCATTCACTCAGTGGCTCTACTATCGATGGATCAAGCTAAACTATAAGCTCATACATACGCAAGAGTTACAAACAACCAAACAAACCAAAAGGATCTATTCCTAATGCAAGCACTTACATGTATATGTCTTTGCACTCTGTGTGATCAACTTTGTAAGAGCTGCAACTACTCAGAATTTTCTCTGGCAAACAAGAATATGAATCACCTCCCAAAAATCCATTCTCTTTTGTCAATTCAGACAATTTTCTAACTCCACAGCAGCTTTCAACAATGCAATTATCAAATATATGAGTTGTTTTTGGATTTGGACCATGACTTATCACACAAGTGTAATCCTCTGAACTCTCCATTTCTGTTAAACTTAACCCTTCACCAAAATCCCCAGAAGAAATTTTTTTAACTTCTAGGGACTCCGTTGAAGTACATGGGATTTCAACTTTGAGCTTTGCTCCAAACAGAGCCTTAGAAACACTGCTAATTTCCTTGGAATCAATAAGAGCAAGTCCAATACTTTCTGATTCCAACTTGTTATTTGAAGGCTTTTTAGTGATGGGCTTTGATGATTTTCTATCATAACCAAAAGGGTTCCCAAGATTGAAATTGT
Source organism: Nicotiana obtusifolia (assembly GCA_002018475.1). Lineage (NCBI taxonomy): Eukaryota > Viridiplantae > Streptophyta > Magnoliopsida > Solanales > Solanaceae > Nicotiana > Nicotiana obtusifolia. The sequence goes on along the minus strand of MCJB01023245.1, from coordinate 293,241 downwards.
GCATGCTATCAAGAATGGAATTTGGGCTGGTAATAGTTTCAGAGTCATATAGCCGACCTCGACTTGTTTGAATCTGAGACGTATTTACTGTTGTTTTAATAGTTTCAGTGTCAGATAGGCTTCTGGTTAGAAAACTATTGAAAAATCTTGGAGAAACTAAGGATGAAATTGGTTTACTTTTGTGATTTTGGTTGGGATTGGGAGAAGGAAAAGAAAATTGGTCAGCCATATGAACTTGTTTGCTACTCCCCTGTCTTCTTGATTTGTACCTCAGCATCAACTTTTAGAACTTATTGAAGAACTAGCCATTGCAAAAGCAGGTAATGTGAGCAAGTATATATTAAAATAAAGATGAATATAAAATTTTAAATTTAATGAGTTCATAATAGTGTAATTTTATTATATGTATATTGTTTAATTTCTTTTTATATGTAAACCTATTTCAAGCATAACTATATCGAGGTGAACATATTCATTATTATCGCTATGTTCTAAGCTGACAATTAATTTAAAATTGACTAAAAAATTAGATGGTTAAGGTCAAGGATAGTTTAGATGGTGGGATACAGTCGAGGAGAAGTTGTACATAACTTCTATTTTATCGATCTCAACTTATTTAAAATTAACATGTAATTTTTATTATTTTAGCACAAAAAAAATATTTTTTTTATTAAATTCATGCAGAAACCAAAGAAGGTAAAGCGCCTCCTATTAAATTTTTTTTATGTCTTAGTACTTAAAATTTCCCTTTTAAAAATTGAGTGATTTTTTCACATAAAAAATATGAAATCGATTACTCTTATTAGCAAATTTATCAAAGTGCGATACTTACACGATACAAGTGCGATATTTATACGGATCGATTTCTCTTATCAGCAAATTTATCAGAGTGCGACGCTTACACGGTACAAGTGCGATACTTGCACGGTACAATTTACATTTCCCATATAGTTGGTAATGTATCTCAGTTGAATTTAATGTGTTATACTTATCTTAATTTATCATCATTTCAAGCAGTTTTGGACTGGTCCAACTTTTGTCCACTTTCAGGGGAAAGAGGGGGCCGACTTACAATGATAATGATGCAATTTTATTTCCCACAAACTCAAAAACTGCTTGTTTTCTCTCTGCCACGCATCTTACTTCTCTCGCATGCACGCACTTGTGTGTGTAACTGCCTACTATATATATAAAGTAGAGTTCTTATTCTTACTTTCATATTATAGTTTAAAGTTGAATTAGTTTTTAACTATATATATTTAAAAGAATTATATAAGTTAAATAAAATTATTGTCTAAAACAGCGTTAACATATAAAAAATTGACTATAATACTCCAAACATTTCATCTTCTTAAACAAATATAATATAAAATTTAAGATTTAGGTAACATACATTATCGGTGCAATCAACTTTTACATTATCAGTATAATTTAACTTGTTATATCATATTATTTATTATTTATTTCAAATAATAAATTAATTTTATTAAATTAAACAGTAAATAACTTGATTTGTATGAATATTTGCGCCATAATACTTAAAACTCACCTCAATACCTATTCTATTGAAAACATAAAATGAGCTTAATATCCCATGGAGAGAAGTCCGGAACCAAAATGATGTCAAAATTTAGCAAAAAAAATAATGTAAAAACAAAAAGTATATTAATACATATAACGTATGTATTTCATACGCTATATAAGGTTTAGCCTAATATCCCGAATTAAAGATTGTCACTGATTTCTTTTTCTTTTTCTTTTCTGGAAATGCATGGTGCACGATAACCATGCGCAATGCATTCAAATTTGTTTAACATACTGCGCGAGCAATCAAGTATTGGTTGGTGCATTGGTTAGGTGATATGTGAAATGGGCTATAGTGGCGAGTTTGATTCCAGCCTTCCACCAAAAAAGAGTTATTCAACTTTTCTTTTACTTTTTTTCTTTTTTATATTATGAGTATAGTTTAACTTATTATATTATGTTATTTATCATTTATTTCAGGTGTCTGAATATTAAATTGTGTATTAATAATATTAACATATTTGAATTTGAATACACAACTGAAAATTAAAATGTGTTTTAAGATCTTAATACTAAATAATTAAAACTGCTGTTTTTCAAACATCTGAATATATAGATATTATCTTATTTAAAAATTAATAAACAAAAATTCAAATAAAATACTAATTCACTACAAAAAAGTTAGGTTTTAGCGAGAGACAAATTCTGTAGCTAAACAGAAAATCCATCGCTAATCTCATTTAGCGACGGATTAGCAACGGATTATCAAGAAATTCTGCTAGCTATGAGCGTTTTAGCTACAGACTAGCGACGACATCGTAGCTAATTCCAGTCGGTGGTTGGTGGTGATTTTGATTGATAGTGATAGTTCTGGGTAGTAGCTAGTGGTGATTGGCAGCGAAAGTGATTATGGTTGAGGATGGTGGTGGTGGATGGTGATAGTTAATAATGGTGGGTGGTGGTGGTGGTTGTGATTGAGGAAGCTGATGGTGGGTGGTGGTAGTTTATAATGGTGGGTGGTGCCGGCTATTGGTTATTGATGGTGATGGGGTGGTTGGTGGTGGTAATTGAGGTGGGTGAGTGTCTGTTACGGTTGAGGATGATGGTGGTGGGGGTGGTGCGTGATGGTAGTGATGACGGCTATGGTTGAGGATGGTGGTGGTAGTTGATAATGGTCGGCGGTGGCGGCAGTTAGTAATGAATGTGGATGATAGCATTTTAATAAAATTAGGTCTTTGTTATAGACCTTAATCATGCAGACCTATTCAGACCCGTTCAGTGGTTGTGAAGTAAAAAAAAATGAACACGCCTAATAATTAGAACAATTAAGATTCAGACTTTAAAAACGAACGCACTTAATGTCTGAAATCTTAATAATTAAGATTCAAATTTTTATTAAATGCAACAAATAAAGCCTTAATTCCACTGGGTTTACAAGGAGTGACTACGTGCTAACTGTCTTTCATATTATGCGCCTACTTCCAGACATGAGGGTGGGCTGGATCAGCAAGACGTAATCTTGAAAGTCTTATTCTTCGTATCGAGCTATAACGTAGTTCAATTTACCATGGACTTTAGGGAAAAATTATTTTTTAAAATTTCTAATTTTAAATATATCAAAATATTTGTGTGGATACAAAAATTTTACAAATATGGTCTTAAGCATACTATTATATTTGTATGACTATAAAATACTTGTTAGTAAAGGTATAATAAAAAATTCAAGTTAAATTGTTACCAAAAATTCAAGCACGTCAGCTTACCTTGTCTTGCCATCAAACAAATGTGGCTATTGGACTATGTCCATAATAACCTAATGGGTCATTTTGTTATAGGAATAATGTTAATTTGAGTGTCTTTATGGATTACTAAATAACTTAGTTCGTTACCTTATTCCTTAAGCATAGAAAAAAATAAGCAATAAAGTAATGCAATAGTTTTTATGTGAAAAATCACTAGGTTCAAAAGGTGCAAAAATCACAACCTGCCACGTAGGATTTTAGCATTAATTTCACTAGAACAATGAGCCAAATGTATCGATTACAAATCTGTAACTCAATACTCTCCAGTTCTCTTACTTCAGCTATTTGATTTACAAGTTGCTATAACTTGCAAAATCAAATACTCACTCCAACTCACTGATTGTATATGACACTTCGATTACAACTCAATTTTCTAAAATACATTTACTAGTATGACTCAAGAAGAACACAACGGTGGTACTCGACTTGAGTATAGAAAATGTAGTTCTTCAGTTGATGTGCAAAAGAATAATCTCAACAGTCCAAACAGATAGTATTTAAGTTCTCTGGACTCTGAGATCTTTTAGTTGTCCTATGCGTAGTCAACTTCTCGTTTGATAGGACTCCTACTGCTCCAAGGACTCCACAATTCTTAGGACTCTTGTCTCTCGCTTATGCAAACGTATCTTCTTGGGCGACAACCCTTATCATGTTTAGCAGTCCTCTTCCAACAAACTCGGACTTGCATAACTTTGAGATAAGGTTACTGTATTGCAAGATCGTGCAATCATCAAACATAAGGAATTGGTTCTTAGAGCAGTTAAGCAGCTACATTGAGGACCTGGTTCTTAGAGCATTTCTTCTGGACAAACTTTGTTAATCATCAAACAATACTCAACAAATTCCCTCTTTTAGATGATGACAAATTTTGTGCACATTAAAACTAGGTAATCACCTTATATCACCACTCTATGACCTGAGCAAGTACAACATATGTACAACAAGCACACAAACAAGCACATCAACACCAACCCCAAACTCTATATTCCTCCTTGTAGCATCATCGAGAAAAAAAAATGTTAGACAGATTAAGCACAGTTAATGAAAGATTCATGAACATTTAGGCTACAGCACAAGCTCAAGAATTATGAAATAAAATAAACTAAGTTGATGATATAACCATGTGCGAAGCATTAAAACACTATAAGAGCGTTCATTTAGCAGTGCCAAATTAAGCCTAAGGCCTTGACTCAAAATATTAGAGCAAAATAAACTAAACATCATGCAACCTAATCAGAACTAGAACAAAAGAAACAAGAACTAAAGCACCACTAGATTAACAAAATAAGTTGAAGCCATGGGGTGAAGGACCAGGGTCAAGGGTGAGAGGAAGAGAGGGTCAAGGCTTTCACAAGGGTGGCAATCTGTTGGGAATGAGCCTCTCTGTCCGTTTTGTGCTCCTCCCTAAGCTGCCTAGTTTCTTTTCTCAACTCATCATTGTCTTCTCTAAGCTTACCATTCTCCTCAAGAGCTAACTCCAACCTTTTAGTGAGTTCTATTGCCCTGCTGCAACCAGGTAGAATAGCAGAACATGTTGGTCCCCAGCCTTTATCTCTTCATAGCCACACTGCTTGAGGGCAACAGCATCCAAAATATCATTGTGGTTTCCAAATTTAAGCTCAGGCAAGGAATATTGAGCTTGTCGAATAGCTCAGTTAACATGAAGCCATAAGACATCGCATGCTTAGGTTTGGAAGTGTCTACAGCACTTGCCTCATGCTAAATCATCAAGCTAGGGAGATTGATAGCTCTACCAGTATCAAGTAGTTCCGTCACAGCAATGTCTAGCAGGGTATCCTCATGCCTCCTCTCATATCTCTGCAATATGTAGGAGTTCACAAAATGAAACAACAACTTGTGAAAATAAGTCATATCAGCCTTGTAAACCTTCTGGGGAGCATCTAATTAAACTTATGAGAGAAATTTTTTGTGACCACAATTCCTGCGTCCACATCATTGCCTATGGTTGGCCGTTTTTCTTCAAGTAATTGTCAAACCTAAGGTGGGAATATTCAGTAGCATCCCAAGTTCTTCAGCTTTAAACTCACCACTTTGCTATCAAATTGGAAGTTCGCATAGAACTCCACCACTACAGGCACACACACTGGAGGGAATGCATTAACAAACTTGTGTCTCCATCCCTGTAGCTCAATTTTTTTAACTAACAGAGCCATACCTTTCTCATCAGTGTTTCCAAGAATTTTCCCATTCAGCATTTTTCTGTTCTTAAATTGAGTAAGCTTATTAACCACAGCAGGCATACCCTTATTTCTCTTTCCTTTACTGGCCTTCTTAGATGTAGTAGCTGCCCTGGTGGGTTTAACAGCCTTCCTCTTTTGTGGTGATATATTTTCTTGCAAATTAGAATCAGACTCATCTTCTTCATCCAACTCAACTAGAAGTTCAGCAACTAGAACTTGCTTTCTTAGCTTCTAGGCACCTCAGGACTCCTTAATGATCTGTTCATCAACGTCCTTTCTCTTACTCCTTATGAGAGGAGTCCTAGAAGGTGGAGCCACTTATTTTGTTGCAAGGACAAGTGACTTTGTTGCTTTCACTAGGGCTTTCTTGCTCTTCTTCCCTACTGCAGACAGCGGTAAATCATCCTCATCACTGCTCACATCCTCATCTCCAGTGAAAGGAGTTAACAAAGGCCCAATTTCTTCAGCCCTTTTCTCTCCACTTGCTTTTTCTGAAAGGGCTATGACAGTGTTCCCAATAGCCATAGAACCTTTAGATTCCCCCTTGTATTCTATTGCTCACTCTCTCGTTCACTACTCTCAAAATCATCATCTTCTTCACTGTCTTTTTCTTCCTCTCCAGAATCCCCTACTAGTTCATCTAACTTATCTTCTGCCTTACTCTCCTTACCAGATTCCCTCATTCTCACTCTTTTTCTCATCAGTACCATAAGCCATGTTCTGACTTGATGCTCCTCATGACTAGCCACCACTTTTCATTTTTCCTCACCTCTATCATCATCCTCATCCTCAGTCCAATTGAAGAGAGATCATCAGAAGCCTCCTTACGCACTAGTTCTTTGTCACCTTCCCCCTCAATCATAGGTATAACATTTGTAGTATCAACCCTTTTTTCTCCTGATTTCTTGTGTTTGTTTCTACAGTAGGTTCCTCCACTCGTGGTTTGTCACTTTTGGGTAGAACAATATCTAAGGGTGCAATGTCAATTGTAGAAACCAGAACATCTAACTTTGATGGAGGTAATTTACCTGATCTGTAGTAGTTGACACTGATTCCCCCTGAGCCACAGCTTCCTTAACCACTGTGTCCTCCTTAGCAGCAGCATCAATCAATACCTTAATAGATTTTCTTGACGTAGCCTTGATCTTAGTGGGCTTAGAAGTGTTTTTTGAAGCAAACACAGGTGCATAGGAAGTTGGTTTTAGGAGTGAAGGTCCAGTAGAGGTGGAAATAGTAGGTGCAAGACGATGGTGCAAGTATAATAGATGGTATAGATGGAGAAGGAACAGGTGTGTGTGCAGGTTCACTTGTCGGTTTTGTACTTCTCTTTGATTTACACTTCATGTTCTTGAGTTTGGCTTCAGTCTTGGATGAGGATTTTTCTTTAAAGGGAGTTTGGCTGGATTTAGGCACGGTGATGAGAGAATGAAATTGATGAAGGAGCGAGAGCAATATTTCTTGATTCTTGCTTGGGGTTTGAGAGGAACGGCGAGGTCTGAGAAACGGATCACAAAGGGGTTTTAAATGGGATACTCCTTATTTGACTAGAAGAAAGAGAGTAACCGAATTTGAGTTCTAACGGGATTCTATTAACGGTTATTTTTTACCATTAGAATTTCAGGAGTAATTAAACTCTAATTGCTCTAGGATTCTCCCATAATCTTTGACTAGATGAAAAATAAGAGTGATGCTAATAGGATTTAAGAGTCAGAGTATAGCAGTAATTTCATATATTAAGTCCTAATGAATTAAAACAAGATGGCACGTACCTGAGTCAAAGAACCAACTCCTTACTCATTTCTACAATAAAGTTTCAGCAATATAGATTAGCATCATAATACATAGTTATCAGCTAGACTTTTCTGGACGAGTGTGTGTGCTCAAAACAAGCACGAGACTGAATCAAGCACATTATACTCGACCATCTTACATCTAATTATAAATTTTCTAGCCAATCATGGGGTTCAACCTGGTTGAAAGTATTAATTAGACCTAGTTCCAATCTTTTCCTTTCAAAGTGATCCCTATTCATAAATTAATAAAAATATCAGTAATTTGGTTTTCAGTTTTACAGAAGTTAATTGAAATATTTCCCTTTTCAGCATTGTCTCTATGAAAGTGGTGTATAATGTCAATATGCTTGGTTCTCTTATGTTAGCAGGGATTTTTAGCAATGTTTATGGCACTAGTGTTATCACATAATATAGGAACACAATCAACAAAAATACCATAGTCCCTTAGTTATTGTCTTATCCACAGCAATTGAGCACAGCAAAATGTTATTGCCACATATTCTGCTTTAGCTGTAGACAAAGCCACTGAGTTCCCCTTATTTGTTCCCCAAGACACCAAGCAAGAACCAGGAAATTGAAAACCTGCATAGCCAACATTAGCATAACCAACTAGGTCAAAGTTATACCCTCTAGGATACCATAGACACTGATCAGGAGAGTCTTTAAGATATCTGAGTATCCTCTTGACAGCCTTTAGATGAGATTTATTGGGATTTGCCTGAAATCTTGCACATTATCCCACACTAAATACAATATCAGGCATGCTTGTTGTGAGATACAATAGTGACCTAATGATTCTTCTATACAGCTTCTGTTCAACACTTTTCCCTTCTTCATCAAGCTCCAACTTTGATGCAATGGCAATAGGAGTGTCTATGGACTTAGAAGAGTCCATGTTAAATTTCTTCAGCAATTTCTTGATGTATTTTTGCTGATATATCATGGTTCTAGTAGGTGTTTGCTTGATTTGCAACCCAAGAAGAAGTTCAATGCACCCATCATGCTTATTTCAAACTCTTTCCCCATCATCTCAGCAAATTCCTTGCACATTACTTCGTTAGTAGCCCCAAAGATCATATCATCCATATATACTCGTACAATCATAACATTTTTGCCTTTACTCCTCAGAAACAGTGTGTTGTCCACCTTTCCTCTTACAAAGTTATTGCTTAAGAGGAAATTTGAGAGTCTCTCATACCAATCTCTTGGAGCCTGTTTCAGCCCATAAATTGCTTTGTCTAACCGAACAAATAATCAAGAAATTCTTCATTCTCAAACCTAGGGGGTTGTTTAACAAAAACTTCCTCCTTCAGGTAACCATTCAAAAATGCACAATTTACATCCATCTGATGCAGGGTGCACTCCATGTGTGCAGCAAAAGCTATTAGCATTCTTATAGTCTCCATTCTGGCTACAGGTGCAAATGTCTCATCATATCCAATGCCTTTTTCTTGATTGTATACCTGAACCACAAGTATGACCTTGTTCCTTGTGAAATTTCCTTGCTCATCCAGCTTGTTTCTGAACACCCATCTGTTACCTATGACAGTTTTGTTCTGGGTCTTCCGACCAAGTGGCAGACCCTACTTCTTTCAAACTTGTTTATCTCCGCTTGCATGGCAATAATCCAATCTAGAGCCTTTAGAGCTTTCTTTATATTCTTAGGTTTAAACTGCAAGAGGAATTTTGTAAGTGCACATAGATTTCTTAGAGATGACATGTTTGCAGTCCAGCATTAGGATCAGAGATGATGCTCTCAAGGGGGTATGATCTTTGATGTTTTCATGGCCTAATCTGCATCCCCAAAGATTGTTCGCCCAAGGAGTGACCCAAAGGAACAGTGTCAGTAGGTACATCTTCATTAGTCTAGTTAGCAGTCAGAGTAGTTCGCTCTTCTTCTTATTTCTTTAATCACTTTCAACTTCCATATGATCTCTTGATCCATCTTCAGATTGATGTTCAGATTCTTTAGAAGCTCCTTCATCAATGAGTCTTATGTCATAGTCTTCATCATGTAGATCTTTCTCAGCCATATTGTTAGATTCATCAAAAATAACATGAATATTTTCTTCCACGCACATAGTTATTTTATTAAAAACTTTGTAAGCTTTAATATGTCATCAAAGTTACCTAGAGCTTTTTTTCCATTATTCTGCACAAAACATTTGCACCCAAAAGCTCTTAGGTGAATGATGTTGGGCTTTCTCCTTCGAAGTAACTCATATGGAGTTTTATCAAGAATAGGTCCGTTCATGCATCTGTTTAGCAAGTAATAAGCAGTATTGACTGCCTCAACCCATAAGCTCTTAGGCAGTCCAATAGAAATCAGCATGGTCCTCCCCGTGTCTTCTAGGGATCTATTTTTTATTTTCAAAATACTATTTTTTTGTGGAGTTCTAGTTGCAAAGAAGTTATGATCAATTCCATGTGTGCTACAGAACTTAAGAAATCTAGAATTTTCAAACTCAGTTCTACGCTAATGTGGTGCACAGAACTCAAGAAATCTGAAGGTGCAGTTTGACCAGCACACATTGAACACCTACTTGGGGTTTGATGATGTTGAGCTTGCACAGTACTTGGAGAAGCTGGCAATGGGAGATGCAGCTCGCCCATGGCTAACTGAAATTCTTCCAGCTCCGGGGCCACCACCACCATGGATCATAGCAAGGGTTCCTATTCAGCGAAACACCCTAAACTTTGAGGCAAAGGGATGGCAGACCTTTATCTACGCAGACTAGACCCGTGCTAGAATTAAACAAAACTTTCTATCTCACGGGCAGTTCTAGTCGCCTCCATCATGGCCGGGTACCTTGATCAATGTGGGTGTCGTGATGTTGGCCAACATGTTTGTGGTTGCCAGGCAAGCTAATACCTCTTACCCGTATCCCAACACCATTACTGAGTACCTTCGGGAGGCACGGGTGGAGCCGAGAGATTTTGATACGAAGGTTCGAGGTGAGATGTCTTTCTCATGGTATTCTCTGATGGATGCACACAACCCTAAGAGAAAGGGTCAGCTGACTACCACCATAGGCCAATCTGATGAGCCATCGGTGGTAGCTGCAAAGACAGTCGACATGCCCTCCACTTCAGGAGAGCCTTCAGCCAGTGCAGTAGCCATGCCCCCACCTTCAGCCTCAGTTCCTCCACCTCGGCTCTGAAGCCGGTGCCAATGCCCACTACTCCATTATCTGCGTTGCGAGTCTCCTAGACACTGGCGAGCTTCAACAACTAGATGTATACAGCTACTGCAAAGCTGTCTGACATATCCAGTAATGCAGCACAGTCATCCATTCCGGCACCTCAGATTCCCTCTTGGAGAAGCTCTTGGAGAATGATCCAACATAATTGTATTATGGCCACTCTGGTGCAGCATGGGTCAGTAATAGAAGAGATGGGACAGGAAGTGAAGAAGATGCGAAAGTCCCAGGCCTCTAAGAAGTCAGTGGACAAGCTCCGAAGACAAGTTATCAAGCTTGCAGCAGCTGGAGACATTCCATTTGACATGTTGATTGACCGGCACCATCCAGGCCCAGATCCTATAGCACATATAGCACCAGTTGACCAGTCTGAGGAGCCAGATATTGCTGCTGACACTGCCGAGACAGTACTACGATGTTCACCAACCTAGCCACTCTGAATTTGAGGATGATGAGACCCAGTTGAATGAGGCTGAGGTCGGTGCCACTGTTGGGGACATATAGATGGCCATAGAGCCATAGGGAGCTTTCTTCACTCTGACCCTTCCTTTATTCTCATTTTGTTAAGCATTGGGGACAATGTTTATTTTTACTCGGGGGTGGAGTTTATTTGATATATTTGATGATTCTAAAACATTTGGCCTGTAATTAACTTGATACTATTTTTTTCTTTCACATTACGTATAAATTCTCTCTACTCTCTCATTATGTATATTCGTTACGCTTTCAATAGTTTTTTACTTAGTAGCTTCTTTTATGTTTGTTTTCTTATTTAACTAAATAGCTTATTTTTGAATTAGTAGATTCTTTTTTACGTAACAGCTTCTTTTCATGTTTTAGTAGATAATAAGCCTTTGGTTTTCTTAATGCCACGGTTCTTTCCAAAGGTAGTTTTTGCGTGAACCAGGTGACTTTTCTAATAATGGATGTCATGACAACCTTCTTAAGAGATTGAGTCTGTTTTTGGTGTTTAGGTAATAATAGTAGTAGTAGTAATGAATAAAAATACCTAATTGAGTCATGCTCGAAGAGTCAAACATGCTTCACTTGGTACAAACACTCTTACGTGCTAATGGTTAAAAACAAGGTTTTTTAGAAGAAAAAAAATAGCTCTAGTTAGTAACTTTGTGACTCTTGTATTGACTTAAGCAATCATCGAGTGGTTTAGTCAAACCATAGTGATTTTCAATCTTGAATATGGTAGTTGTAGGCCCTCGAATCTATCCTCTTTAACAATCCAGCTCCGTAAGAGGTGAGATGTTTTTGTTGCAAGTCCAAGTACCTGTGTGAATGGTCTAGAACTTGTCCCGAATGTGTTTCAAGGCAAAATCTTAAGTTTTGCTTGGCTTGAGAAGTGATTATGGGCTTACCTTGACCCTATTGAAGTTTTTCATTGCCTACCAATGTTGTTATCCCTAGTCAACCCATTTGAACCTCGAACCTTTCTCATTTGGTAACCATGTTACAATCATTTACTTGTTTTGTCGTGACCCTCTCTTGGCACCCGAGCTTTCCTTAACACTGTTGTGAAACAATTGGCTAAACCGCAAGTTTGGGGGAGATACGAGAAACTTGAAAGAGGTATCAAGGCACAAAAAAAAGAAAAGAAATGAAGAGAAAGAAAGGCAAGAAAAGGAAAGAACAAAAAGAAAAATGCAAAAAGAAAGTGAATAAATGAAAGAGTTGATAGGATTAAAAGAAAAGTAATGATGTCAAGCATGGAGAAATAAAAGAGGGAGAAAATGAATATCATGATAAACAAAGAGTGGTGCTGAGACTCTGTAATCCCCCCAAGGAAAAAAAATGCCTCAAAGAACTGACAAATCATGAGCTGAGAATAGAAAATGTAGTACTTAAGGAAAGATGAACCCACTCTATCATAGCATATCCAACGTCCAAAAGCTTTCATTGCATTCCAAAAAAGTCCTACATAATTTCAAGTCGAGTAATCTTAAGACCGTATTTGTGACATTCTTTTGAGAGTGATGAGTGAACCTTTAGCAAATCTTTGGATTGAGTGCTAAAATTCTTAAGCGAGTTATGCAAACGGAGAGTAGAGGAGAAGGAGTTTGGGATCTATAGTGACCTACATGAAAGAGCGAACTTCCTTGATGAGCAAAGGCAACTCTTAATGCTCAAGTGTCACGTTAGACCTATTTGTGCATAAAAGGTTAACTTGTTGCCTTGTTGACAATTTATATGTTATATGGGTAAATGTTGGTCCCAATTGATGTGTGAATGACTCACCTTTGATTAGCTGGAATGGCCCTTAACTTGTGGAGGTGGGAACTAATTTATTTGCTTAAGAACAAGCAAAAACATAAGTTTGAGGGAGCTGATAAGTAAGGATTTTGACTACTTATTAGCGCCTTTTAGTTTTTGTTTTAGTGCAAAAGCATCTAATTGTGTTCCTGAAAACTGATAGAATGTGCTAAATTGCAGGACTATTGGCAACTGGACTCCCGAGATGAAATCCAACTCAAAAGAGGAATAATCTAAACTCAATGCCATAAAAGACACAGAAGCTCAGAAGTGCAGACCGCAGAATATCATCTGTGGCCGCAGATGATGAAGAAAAGGGTAACAAATCTTTGTGCAAAGTGATGTCCGCACATGTATTGTGCGGCCGCAGAAGATGGCTAAGAACAAAAGTTCAGAGAATGGACATTCCAAGTCTCCCATAAGTGCGGTCCGCACATCAATTGTGCAGTCGCAGGTGTAAAAAAGCGGACCGCAGAAGATCAATTGAGGCTGCAGATGTAAGAGTGCGGACCACAGAAAGAATGCCCTGTGGTAGTAGATTAGAATTATGCGGTTGCAGACCTCCGGTTCCTAACAAGTTAAAGAAATCTACGGACTGCACATGGAATTATGCAGCCGCAAAACCTCCCGAATGGCATTTTTGTCTGAAATTTTTAGCCTTGTATAGATAGACGAGTTTCAAATTTTAGGTCAAATTTTGACATCAGCAGCTACAGTAGCCATTTCTCTTCACTTCTTTTAGTAGTTTTTCATATTTTGAGCTATTTTAACATAGATTTTATCATTTTAGTCTTGCAATATGAGTTTAATTATCATTTCTTCTTATTTTTTTTCAATTTAAAGCATGAGTAGCTAAATTTTCACTAGGGTTGTGACACAACCCAAGTGTGTAAACCTTATGGGTGTTTAATTTAATGCTTGTTTATGGTTGGGTATTTATTATTTAGCCTTGTTCGTGCTTTAGTTTGTGGAATTAATAGTTGCAAACATTAGTTCATGCCTACTTGACTTGGTCTCTACTTGAGAAAGAGAGACTTGGTCTGGGAAAACTTAGCTAACAAGAAATTGGGCCAATCGAGAGATTGACAATTCCAATTAAAGGGTTCAACCTATAGATAGTAATAACCCGACTTGAGCTTTTATCAACCGTTTTGTGCAATACCCATTTGGACTTGAGAAAGCCAAATTAGGGAAAATCACTCTCTGGCGAGAGGTATTGAGTGGCTAATTGAGTGTTGATAGCTATAATACACCCCCGATCAATAAAACAAGCACTAAGGTTTTATCCCATTAGGCAAACACCTAGGAAATGGTCATAGCCCTAGGTTTTTTACAAAACTTGAAAAACAACAAAACAATTCCTTAGTTTTATTTCTCAACTTTTCAATCTTAGATTTAAATTACACATAAAAACAACCCAAATTTGTGAAATTGTAAATTGAGATAGTAAAACGCATATAATATAATATATATCTCCTAACTCCCATGTATAGCTCCCTATGAAAATCGACCCCGACTCTTGTTGGGTACTATCATTGCATTCGACTATTTCATAACCTGGATTGAGGTGTGAAATTGGACGAGATCAAGCCATCGGACGGCAATAATCTAGCACATGTAGATCATCAGAGCGACCCCCAAGCTAGTACGAGTCAGATACCAGGAGGAATTCAAATAAAATTTCATATGCTAACACAGTAATCAACATATCAAATTCCATACCAACCCCATCTCGGCAAGAGCAGGAAACAGTGGTAGCGCGAAGAAGCACATAAAATGGAATGCTAGCGGTGATTTTCAAGACCAGGGGCTATTATGGAATCATGGTTGTCGAATGTAGGAGAACGGTTGCGAGAAGATTTTGAAGATTCTCCCCCAAATTGGCAAAATTATATTGCAATTCCTTGGGTGATTTCAACTCAAAGTTCCTTTCAAAAGCGGAGCGTTTGATAACTATAATGTCTTCCTAGACTTCACAAATGATAAGGATTATAACATGGTGTTGATATTGAGGGAAACCAAATGTGGCTATAGAAATGGAGTCTTGATTTCAAACCAGATGAAGATCTACCAATAGTTCTTGTGTGGATTAACCTTCTGAGGTTGCCTTTTCATCTACATACATGGCATTATATGAAACAAATAGCAAGCTAAGGGGGTATGCCAATGAAAATAGATATAGTGACAAGAGGGAAAACCCGACCTAGTATGGCTAAAGTAAGGTTAGAAGTTGATTTGGTCAAGCCTTTACTTACTAGTATTTGAGTAGGGGCTTAAGATGATGATTCTCCTCTAAAAGGATTCGAGCAGAAATTAGAGCATGAAAATGTTCCAAAATATTGCAGACATTGCAAGAAGCTAGGATACTCTTTGATTAATTATAAAGTCTTAGAGCGTAGAAGAGCAAATGAAAATAGGGATAATGAGGTCAAAAGCAATGAAACACCTACAATGGGAGCACAAACAGAGAAAGAAAAAACAACTGAGATTGAGTTGAAGAAGGCAGTAGAAGTTGATAGTGAAAAAAAACAACAGGACACACAAGACAAAAGGTAGATGATAAATAATGGAGACAAGAATGAATGTAACAAAACCAAAGAGAAGGAGGAAGCCAATGTATCTATGAACATTAGAAAAAGGAAAAAGAAAGGCAAGAATTCCAAGAAAATCCCAAAGAAGAGAAACAAAAGTGCTTCTCAAATCAGCCAGAAAGAGAAATAAGATCAAGGAGAGAGTTATTCAATTGCTGACCCATAGAGTGAATAAAGATGTTATTGATTTGTATGACAACATGGCAAGCTCAAATATTGGGGAATAAGAGATGCAACAGCAGAAAGTCACCAATGGAGAATGGCAATATAGATGATGTTACAAGCTATACACCACAGAGCAAGAGATCATAAAACACAAGAGAAACTGTTGAACAATTGAAGAAGCAGAATAATAACATACAAAGGGTGGAGGAATTAATATTGGAATCTCCCAATATTGGCATAGAAATCAGAAATCACAAAGGAATTAATCTGCTGGTGGAGCTCAATGGGGGTACATATGATACAAGATAAGGATAGGGAAAATAAAGAAGAAGTGTTAGACAGTTTGGTAGAGACATCTATACTAGAAAAACAGGCAGAGGAAGACTCATATGATCCAGATTGCAAAATGAAAAGAAGCTCAAATAAGGAAGATTGGTCGCCAATGGGTAGAGGAAGAAGTCAACAAAGAAAGAAAGGAAAAAGAAGTAAAAACAAAAATACAACTGGCCCTAAGTAGAGGAAAGGGGTACCAAAACTATCATAATTTATTTTATGATAAGTGCAATCTTTTGGAATATTAAAGGAGTTAGGTATAAAAAGGCCATACATAGATTGAAGCATTTAATAGCACCAACAAAGTAGAATTTGTAGCCATTATGGAGGGATTTGTTCGGAAAATATTGAGGGATACAAGAATTTCCTAGATTCAACCAATGTATTTCGAATGACAACGGCAAAATATGGTGTTTTTGGATAATAAATTGTCAAAAAACTATTATATCAAATGAGGAGCAACAAATAACAGTGAATATCAAAGATGGAAGGGATGACAATGGAGTTATTATTTATGATATTTATGCTAAGTGTACTGCTTCAGGAAGAACTGAACTTTGGCATAGCCTAGAAAGAGTGAGTAGTCCATGGTGTGTGGGAGGGGACTTCAACTCAATTTTGGATCCAGATGAGAAAATGGGATGAAGGCCTTACAGAATCACCAGAAGCATTGATTTCTCCAATTGTATGAACAATTATGAGGTAACAGATGATGGTTATGTTGGGGTGAAGTTTACATGTTGTAATAATAGAATACCTAGAAAGTGAACTGGAAGAGACTAGATAAAATCATGATTAATGACCTATGACAACAAAAATTTCAAAACAATAGCATGAGACATCTTGTGAGAACATGTTCTAATCATAGACCTCCACACATGAAGTGTTATACCAATCAACAAGAAGCTATTAAATACTTTAGATTTTTGATTTTTTGGGCAAATCAGAACGGTTTCCAGGAGATGGTTTAGGAAGCATGGAATATGCAAATCACAGGCAACCCAATGTGGATACTACAATAATAATTGAAGGCACTTAGTAAGAAATTGTGTGTATGGTCAAGAGAAGTAATTGGTGAGTATGAATTTGAAAGTTACAGAATAAGAAACAGAGATATGGAGATTGGAGGAGCAAGATTTAGTTAATAATGATGCTTGGACGAAACAAGATCTTAATAAGGCACATGCAAAGTATGTTAAGTGGTTGTTTATGCAAGAATCAATGTTCAGGCAAAAGGCATAATTGAAATGGTTTGAAGCAGGAGATAACAATAACAAATACTTTCATAGTGTGATAAGGGATAGGAGGAGGAGAATGCAAGTGCACAAAATGAATCACAAAGGAAATTGGATCTAGGGAGATGAAAAAAAGTTTAAAACTTTCATCAGACATTTTAAGAAACTTTTCAATCTTAAACTAGTTAACGAAAACAGGAGGATACCAGATTGCATCCCTACGTTGGTGGCAGAAGCAAATAATAAATGTTTGACCTCATTTCTTGAAGAGGGTGAAGTAAGAGAAGTTGTATTCAATATGTGTCGTACCAGCTCAGCAGGACCACATGGGTTTAGTGGCTTTTTTTATCAGAAATGTTAGTAAATTATAAAGGAAGATGTCACTTGACTTGTGAGATGCTTCATCTCTGGAGGTAACATCACCAAGTACTTTAATCACACATGTCTTGCACCGATTCCTAAATCAGACTCACCTTCTAGTTTCTCATAAATGAGACATATAAGTCTGTCTAATTTCTCTTTTAAAATAATCTCCAAAGATGGTAATATGTGCTATCCCAAAGAGGAGGGTGGTATTGGCATCAGATGCCTTAAAGATATTGGAGACACATTTACAATTAAAAGATGGTAGAATTTCAGAACTCAACAAACCTATGGACTAATTTTCTTAGAGCAAAGTATTGCTCTAGAGGAAATCCGGTAGCACTTAAAGGAGAAACCAAGCAATCACACATATGAAGAGATATGATAAAAATAAAATAGAAAGCAGAGGCCAACATATGTTGTATAATTAATAGAGGTGATTGTAGCTTTTGGTGGGACAATTGGACTGGCAAAGGACCATTGGCTAACACATACTCAATAAGATCAAACCAAGAAAAACTATGCAATATAGGAACCTACAACAGATGGAAACTTCTCCAATGCCTCAGCCTGACAGATCACTAGAAGAAGAAGACCTACAAACTACAAACTTCATGCTCTCAAAGTTGTGGAACGGGAATATTGTTGCGGAAGCCAAATGTATATAGTGTGAATAAGTCACAACTACTATACCAAAATTATGACAGCCACCAAATAATAAATAGACAATAAAGCAACAACAAAAAGAACACCAGAATTTACGAGGTTCGGCCAATTTTGCCTACTTCCTCGGACACAACCAATATTTTATTCCACTCCAAAAATACAAGTGAAATAATACTAAAGAGAGAAGATACAAATGCCTTAAGAAGATATAAAGGCAAATGAGAGGTGTGTCTAAATCCTAAACATTAGGCCTCCTTTTATAGGGAAAAATCCCAAACAATTTTGTCAATCTCCCGATGTGGGACTTGACATACTAACAAATCTCCACCTTGGCAAAATCCCACATCTTCAATTTTCTTTCAATAACAAATTTTGGTTTTGTCTTCATCTTCGATCTTCAATGTTCAACAATGTTGATCAAATCCAAACAATGTTGAAATTTGATCGCAGTCACTACTTTTGTCAGCATATCCGCAGGATTCTCTGTAGTATGAATTTTCTTAACCGTGACTCCACCTTCTTCGATGATTTCTCGTACGAAATGATACCGAACATCAATGTGCTTCGTCCTTGCATGAAAAACTTGGTTTTTCGCTAATTGAATAGCACTTTGACTATCACAAAAAATTATGATACTTTTTTGTCCAATACCAAGCTCCTTTAGCAACCCTTGAAGCCAAATTGCCTCCTTTACAGCCTCTGTAATAGCCATGTACTCTGCCTCTGTTGTAGACAAAGCAACTGTTGACTGTAAAGTAGACTTCCAACTAACTGGTGCCTTTGCAAAAGTAAACACATAACCAGTAGTTGATCTTCGTTTGTCCAGATCACCCGCAAAATCTGAGTCACAATATCCAACTACAGACTGATTGCTTTCCTGCTCAAAAACTAACCCAACATCTACAGTATTATGAATATACCGTAGAATCCACTTCACAGCTTGCCAATGCTCCTTTCCTGGATTATGCATATATCTGCTAATAACTCCAACAGCTTGTGAAATGTCAGGTCTTGTACAGACCATTGCATACATCAAGCTACCAACAACATTTGTGTATGGTACCCTTGACATATACTCCTGTTCATCTTCATGTTTTGGCGACATAGTAGTACTTAGCTTAAAATGGGGAGCAAGTGGAGTACTAACTGGCTTAGTCTTCTCATCTATGCCAAAACGTTGTAGTACTCTTTTCAAATATTCTTTCTGAGATAAACAGAGTTTCTTTGAATGTCTATCTCTTATTATCTCCATGCCAAGAATTTTCTTTGCCTCACCCAGATCCTTCATCTCGAACTCCTTCTTCAGTTGAATCTTCAACTTATCAATTTCTTCCGAATCCTTGGAAGCTATCAACATATCATCAACATATAGGAGAAGATATATAAAGGAACCATCCTTAAGCTTGCACAAGTACACACAATGATCGTACTTGCTTCTCTTGTACCCTTGCCGCAACATAAACTTGTCAAATCGTTTGTACTATTGTCTAGAAGATTGTTTCAATCCGTACAATGATTTTTCAAGTTTGCATACCATGTTTCCTTTCCAACAACTTTGAATCCTTCTGGCTGAGTCATGTAGATTTCCTCCTCCAAGTTTCCATGTAAAAACGCAGTTTTTACATCCATCTGAACTAGTTCCAAATCCAACTGTGCT
>MCJB01023245.1:182235-271509 GCA_002018475.1 Nicotiana obtusifolia | reverse complement strand
GATGATTCTCCAATCTTCATCTCCAATAATATCTGGTTTCTTTTCTTCAATGGCAAGGTCTAGCCCTTGTTGAAAAAGGACATCTAGAACCTCGCCTTGCCACATCCCAAAATGTCCTGACCCGTCAAAAATTTCTACCGCAAATTTCGCATTTGACACAATTCTTGTCATAAGCGAAGATGCCAACAATGACGTATTATTGACACTTGATGTAGCTTCTACTTGTTTATTGTCTCCCATTTTTGACACAAAATATTATTTAATAGCTGACGACACAAATCAAGATTATTTCTTTTCTGGTGTGGAAGATCAAACTAAGTTGCAACCACAGAGCATATTCAGATAGAACCTTGACTCAGTTACCAAGATAAATCTTTTCTGATGTGGAAGATCAGACTATGCTGCAACCACAGAGCATACTTAGACAGTACCTTGGCTCTGATACCAATTGTTGCGGAAGCCAAATGTATATAGTGTGAATAAGTCACAACTACTATACCAAAATTATGACAGCCACCAAATAATAAATAGACAATAAAGCAACAACAAAAAGAACACCAGAATTTACGAGGTTCGGCCAATTTTGCCTACTTCCTCGGACACAACCAATATTTTATTCCACTCCAAAAATACAAGTGAAATAATACTAAAGAGAGAAGATACAAATGCCTTAAGAAGATATAAAGGCAAATGAGAGGTGTGTCTAAATCCTAAACATTAGGCCTCCTTTTATAGGGAAAAATCCCAAACAATTTTGTCAATCTCCCGATATGGGACTTGACATACTAACAAATATCCCTACTAAAATCTCATTCTTAGTTTGGAGATTGTTTCAAACAAAAAGTTGCCTTTTCAGGAAGTATTGCTCAGATTTGGAAACCAAATGGTTTCAAAGTGTGTATGTTGTGTAGTACTCCAATGTGAGACTATACAACATACCTTTGTAGAAGTCAACTAGCTGTTTGTCTGTGGAGGAAGTTTGGAGATCTGTTGGGGGTTAATGGCCCAATAAACACTATTACAAGCTTAACAGCTCAATGGTGGGGAGTTAAATCAAAAATGAGGTTCACAAATGCCTATTGCTTTTTACTCCCATTATAATTGTATGGGAAATGTAAAAAAATTGGTGTGCATGTAAATATGGGAGTCAAAAGAAATTTTTGTATAGTGACATAGAACATAATATCAACCGGAATATCAAAGCAGTTGTAGGGATTACTTTCTCTAATTGTGAACTAACATGACCTTGGGTCAAACTTTGTGAAGACATTGAAAAACTCAAAACCTGTTAAAAAATGATTTCAGTAACTTGAAATTTTTCATAACAAGGGAATGTCAAAATGAACACTGATAGAAGCTACATGGAAGGATAAAACAAAATTGGTGGTATTACTCATCGTGAAATCATTGCATTTATAAGTTTAAATTATTAGGGAAAACACATTTTATTCATTTAATTATGTAGAATATTACTTTTTATTATATATTTATTTAGCTAGTATAAGTATTGAGTGTGAATAAACTTTTCTAAATAATCCAACAAGTCATTTTTTCCCAATTTGAATTTTAATTTTAAAAAAAAAAGTAATTTTCCTAACTCTTGAGTGCCACGATGATTTAGAAGGCACAGTTCCAATCCTTACGTACTGTAACTTAATTAATAAATCTGCACCAATAATTAGTGTCATGTTTTTCATTAATTTACTCAACTTTGCCTGCCAAATCAAGACACATGGATGCCAGCTAAACCTACATATTATTATCGCTCTTCTTTCTTGGAGACCAAAGTGACAATTTTCTCCTGTCAAAACCTACTTAGAAGTAGGTCATCAAACTCTAGGGTTTCCACTTTCAACTTAAAGAGTGGGACCATATAATCACTAATTGATGAAAGCAATATTATATACATATAAAACCTAGAAAACCATCTTTAGCATCCTCGAATAACATACATAAGGAAAAATTTACCTACCTTAGTACCATCAGCGAGAATCTGCCTGTCATTACGTTTCGTATAGATGCTATTTAATTTATATATTTCGCATAATCTTTAGCAATATTACACCTATTATAAAGTTTAACTTTTGTACGACTCTGATATGCATCACAAGTTATATATTTCGTATAATCTTTTGCAATATTACACCTATTATAAAGTTTCAACTTTTGTACGACTCTGATATGTATCACAAGTTTTAACTTTTGCACGGCTTTGATATAATATTTAAGAAATTAATATATATGCACTAACAGTATAAAAATTAATTATATAATCTAACACTTTTCTAATAGGTACTAATTTAAACATAATAAATTGCAGATATGTGCTTATAAAGAAACAAACTATACACAGACATGTGTTATAGGTTTCTCCTTATAGAAAGAAAAAGATGGTTGATAATATCAACATATTAGGGTCTAAATATGATAGAGAAAGTCATAAATCTTACAATTATTCAATTAGTGGTTCCTCAAGTACTGAAGATGTAGTGATTAAGGAGCAAGAAAGGTTACTTCCAATAGCTAATGTTGGGAGAATTATGAAGCAAATTCTGCCACCAAATGCCAAGATTTCAAAAGAAGCTAAAGAAACTATGCAAGAATGTGTTTCTGAGTTTATTAGTTTTGTCACTGGAGAAGCCTCAGATAAGTGTCACAATGAGAAGAGAAAGACTGTGAATGGAGATGATATTTGTTGGGCTTTGGGAAGTTTGGGATTTGATGATTATGTTGAGCCATTAAAGAGGTATTTGCACAAGCATAGAGAGTTAGAAGGTGAAAGAGTTAACCAAAATATGGTTGGTGGAAACAATATTGTTGAAGAAAGCGAAAGAGAAGCTGGACTCTATTCCTCTTCCCGAGTTCGCTCCGCTCTATCCCCAAAGCTTCAACTCGATCACTTGAACAGAGGGATTTGACCTACCGACTGCAGGATCGGGTGCGAAAATGGAAAGAACTATAAAGGGGAAAGCGCTTTCTACAAGGAGTTTCTCCGTTCTTAAAGCTCAGATTTGAGACCTTAGAGATACTTCTTAAGTTATTACAGTAAACACTTTGAAATGTTCTAGTTGTGTTTTGATGAGTAAATCTGCATTTCCATCTTCTTCTTTATCTTCTATATATCATGTAAGTCTGAAGAGAATCTTTGCTTACTATTTGGACAAGTTTTCTGATTCGTAAATCTTTCTGTCACATATGACCGTTTAGTCAGAAAAGAATTTAAGATTTAAATTTAATAGGTTCAATCTTTTAGTACCGAAAACGCATTATAATTTTCATTTCAAATTATCGGTTTTGAATTTTTATGTTTGTTGAAATTTCAATATTTTTTTCCATATATATCTATTACCAGTTGTTGGGGTTCAGTTGAATTCATTGAATTCAGGCTCCATCCGTCACTCCAGTTGATCATGGTTCTTTATTTAGGGCTCTGAATTTTACTTCATTGCTAATTATATACTGTATATAACTAGAGTAGGAGAAGAGAATTACTACTCTAATAAGAGGCAAAATTTTATTTAGAAATTTTCCAATCTATGTGTTATCCCAACGGATAAAATATATATTGCTCCTACATTCTTAGGGTGTAAAGAATGTTCATACAATTAGTATAATTTAACATTTTATAGCAGGTTGCTTATGTTATTTTTCAAATAATCAATTTCACTTATTATAGGCAGTTACTTGCACTTACTTTTTAAGTGACCTAACAGTGTAAAAAACGTGAGTTTAAAAAGAGTTTAACGTATATCCACTAATTGTAGGAGGAAATCCCATTTTGTATGAAAAATTACATGTTAATATCTTTAAATAACCTAATAGTATAAAAGAAATTTTACATTACTTACCCTCAAAATTGGATAAAAATTAAATCTGTAAGTGATTTTAAGGATATGTAATCTAACTTGATACGAAATGAGAAATAAGATTAATATTGAAATTAATGATAGAAAAGTAAATGTCAACTATACAAATTGAACAATCTTGGCCTTGAAGGTTGGTCAAACCTTGAGTCGAAAATGCTTTAATCGATGCCGGAACAGAATGATGAGATAATAAGAACTAGAAATAAAAGTATATTGCCTTAGGACGCTTGTTACAATGTGTTAAATGGATTGCTAGACCCCCTTTATATAGCAGAGGAGCCCTACTCTAGGTACATTTTTATAAAAGGTAAAAATCTCTTGATTTGCTAATTGCCGGTTTCTTACTGATGCATGCCGAGATTCTCGCCGCAATATCCGACCAATGACGGATATTTCGGTCTTCTGTTAGTTATCTCCTAGCTTGTTCGATGCTAAGGTCGACATCGGACTTAATGTTCCTGAAGGCAGGCTTTTCGACCTTGAGTTCTAACTCAACAGAACTCGAGGTCGATCTTCAGTTTTTGATCGCCACGTACCAAGCCTAATCCACCAAGTTGTAGTCGAACTCGACTTCGACCTTATACGTACATATATATGAGTTAAACCCTAAAATAAAAGGTATAAATTAGGCATCTAAATTGGTATCAAAAAATTTGGTTTTGAAACCCTAGATCCAGGACCACAAAATTTAGTTGTTCTAGAAATGCTTAGCTTGTCGTGGAAAACCCCAAGTCTCTATCATGCTGGCACTAATATACTCTGTATATTAAATTGAAATGAACTGTTTTCACTCCCTCCAAGTGAGGATTACCTTCTTGGATGGATTCATATGTGGGGCGGAACAAGGATTTTAAGTTAATAGGTTCTGAAATTTAGAACGATGATTTCAAGTGTTAATAATTGGATTCTAGATTTAATATTTGTACATATTTAATGAATTTCATAATACAAAATATATTATTTGAGCAAAAGCTATTGAATTCGGTACCGAACCAGTAGCTCGATTTCTACCTCCACCCATGTTCATAGCAGGGAAGAAGTGGAAAAACGGACAAAATAAGTATACCTTATTACTGAAAGGGACAAAGAAAGAAAAATATAATATTGTATCTGTGATTTCAAGAATTTATCCAAATACAATGAATGAATCTTAAAATATCCGAATTATCACCAAGAGGATAACATTCATACTGTCATTACGTAGAAGTTGAACTATTAGGAGATAGGTGTGAAATCACAAGATTTATCTAAGGTTCACATCAAGAAAGTTTGCTAACTGATTAAATATAAATCACCTTCTCATTATAAGCAAATTCGAAGCATGTAAATATGATGGAAAGTGATAGACCAACAAGCTTGAAACCTAGACTTAAAGAATAGATTGGAAGTCCTATTTGATTCTACAATTGTCCAAATTTTTTGACTTTTAAAGATTTTTTTTTAAAAAAACTTATGTGGCTTTGGAAAACGGGTCCATGGGTTAGGGCTCGGCCCACTAAAAGATTGGCTCACTATCTTTTGGGATGAAACATACAAATAGCACCCAAAGTGGATAATCTTACATTTTTATTCACTCTTGCCCCTAGCAGAATTTCATGCTAAACATGTTAGAATATGCGCAGTGGAAGTAAGCATATAACTCAGGTATCACAAACATACAAACTAGATAATGATTCAACATGAAGATTAGAAACACTAACCTCTTGAGAACGTTTCACAGGTCCTCCACAGAGTAAGAATACAATGCTGCAGTCTTCCTTTTATGACCTTGGACGAAATTTATTTGAGTGCCAAATAATACAACTCTAAAAAGTGGGTTATTAGGTGAAACTGTTCTTTCTTTTGTAGACCCGATATTAAGCCAAAAAGGGACTAAAAACATGTAGGATTCTGCTATGTGCAAGTAGAATCCTACTCTAACTCGAAAGACTTTTTCCCAAGTCACTTTTTACCCAAATTAGTCCAGGTTTTTACTAGGTATAGCAGGGACCACAGAAACAATAAGAGGCTACTAATTATAGTATTAATTCGAAATTCAGATGAATTAAATCCTACTATAACTAATCGTAGTTTATTCTACTAAAAAATTATAATTAAACTCCTTAATATGAATTTCGAAATTAATTAACACTTAATTGAACTTCACATGTTAAGATTACAAATACCAGTTAATTAAACTAAATCACTGATACTTTAGTTTAATCAACTAATTAAATCATTTATGATTCCACTTAAACCATTTCATATGATGGATACAAAATTTACCGGCCGGGTTTTCATATGAAAACTTATAAGCTTACATAAAGGGATATCATCAAACTCAAAATCGAGTCACACATTCTATCAACTAGTTATTATTTCACAAATGCTATTCGTTATTGTCCAATCTATTAGGCATACACTAACTCTGAATAGAGTTGTACCTTTTGATAAATTAGAACAATAAATAAATCACATTGATCATAATAATTATATCAAGATTAGGAGCATAAGCTCATTTAATGAATCAGAGAAAATATTTTTTATATATTTGGTACAAAAATATTTTTTTTCTACTTGGTCCGGTCAATATATACTAAGTATACTAGCACAAGAAGTTAGAGTGAAACCATTCCCATAATCAAGATAATTTATACTTTAATCTTGTGCTACAATCATCAAGATATTTTTTCCAGTAATATATTGAATTGTTAACAAAGTTTATTAATTATGAGAACCGACAATTTGATCTTCTGTGCATGAGCTAAGACTCCATATACTAAATTATCTACTACATAACTAAAGGATACACGTATAACAAATGATCTATTTAATATAACACTTTATTGAATTAAATAAATCAAATAAACAATTATTTCATAAAGAATAAAATTCAATACTATAATCAAACCGCTTGGCTAATAGTATATTCCAACAATCTCCCACTTAGAACAACTCTAATACCCATGCCTTCTACTTGTTTGTCAAAAATCTCATGTGGCGGGCCTTTTGTAAACAGGTCTACCAAATTGTTCTATAACGCAACCTTCAACACTTTTGCATCACTTCTCTGAGTTATGTCCCGAATTAAATGATATTTAGGCTCAATATGCTTACTCCGTTTTTGGCTTCTCGGTTCCTTCGAGTTTGCAACTGCACCACCATTGTCACAATAAAGTACAATTGCTGCTTGAACCGAAGGAACTACATTAAGCTCCTTTAGAAAGGTCCCGAGCCAAACAGCCTCTTCAACAGCCTCAGAGGCAGCGACATATTCAGCTTCCATGGTAGAATCAGCAACACATGATTTCTTGATACTCCTCCAACTTATGGCTCCACCTCCTAAGATAAAAACATATCCTGAGGTAGATTTTTTAGAATCTCTATCTTACTGAAAACCTGAATCAGTATAGCCAATGGGTGCAAGATCACCTAAGTGATAAACCAACATATACTCCGTAGTCTTTTTCAGGTACTTGATTATATATTTAACGGCAGTCCAGTGTTCTCGTCCAGGAGTAGACTGAAATCTACTAACCATGCTAACATCAAAGCATATATCAGGTCCAGTACATAACATAGCATACATGAGACTCCCTACAGCACAAGCATAAGGGACCGCCTTCATCTTTTCTATCTCATCAGTCGTTTTTGGGGACTGATCTTTTGACAAAGAGACTCCATGCCTAAAAGGAAGAAAACTTTTCTTGAAATCTTACATGCTAAACCTGGTGAGAATAGTATCAATATAAAATGCTTGGGATAAGCTCAGTGGCGGAGCCACCTTATAGGAAAGGGTGTCAAATGGCACCCCTTCGCGAGAAAAATACACTGTCTATGTAGGTAAATTTTTTTTATATTTATATATACTATGTATTGACTCATCTTAATTTCCTAGTATGTTTACTTTTAAATTTTTTATTTTGACACCCCTTAACGAAAATTCTAGCTCTGCCACTAGATAAGCCTAATATCTTCTGCTTGCGATCTCGCATAAGCTTGATCCCAAGGATATGTGTCACTTGTCCTAAATTTTTCATATCAAAACACGAGGATAACCACTCCTTTACTGAATTCAACATGCTCACATTATTTACTATGAGCAAGATATCATCTACGTACAAAACTAAAAATGTAACTTTATCTCCATCCCACTTCTTATAAACACAATACTCGTTTTCACATTGATCAAAACAGAAAGTTTAATCGATGTGCCAAAACAAGTATTCCATGCTCTAGAAGCCTATTTTAATCCATAAATAGATTTCTTTAATTTACCTAACATATGATTATTGCCACTTTTTATGAAACCAACTAGTTGTGCCATATAAATGCACTCATCAAGACTTCCATTCAGGAAAGCCGTCTTGACATCCATTTGCCAAATCTCATAATCGTAATGAGCAACAATGGATAAGAGAATCCTAATGGATTTAAGCATGGCTACTGGCAAAAAGATTTCCTTATAAATGATCCTTTCTTTTTAAGTAAACCCTTTTGTGACAAGCCTAACTTTGAAAGTTTGCACTTTTCCATTCACTCCTCTCTTTTTCTTATAGATCCATCTACAATCAATGGGTTTGAATCCATTAGGTGGTTCTCCCAGGTTCCATACTTGATTGGAGTATATGGACTCCATTTCATATTTCATAGCAACAACCCATTTATCAGCGTCTGTATTCTGTAGTGCTTCGTCGTAATTAAGAGTTCTATATTAGGCTCTTCAGGGATTCTATCATATGATTCTCCCAAGAGAGCATGCCGGAGAGGTTTGCTAATAATTCTCCCACTATGACTAGTCACTACAGGTGCAGTTTGATTTTGTTGTTAAATTATTACATAATTTCCCAGAACTGAAGCCTCAATGTTACCCTCCACACCTTGTGGTTCTGGGATATCATTAACTTCTTCCTGAAGTGCAGGTTGCACAACAATTTCAGGTTGCTCAACATTACCCCTACTATCTTGGGGTAGTGAGATGTCAGGCAATTGTTCTTGTGCATTCTGCTGCCTATTGACATTTCTCCCACTATGATAATGTAGTGGCATGTCAATACTGGATTCCAAGATACGTTCTAGAGATGAGTCATTAGTTACTCCGTTGCTTAGCTCCTGTAAAAATAGTTTACTTCTTGGAATATAGTTCATTAGATTGTCATCTTTTAAAAATCTAGCATTTGTCGCAACAATTACCTGCGATTCTTTGGGACAATAAAATAAACCTTTGTTCGTTCCCTTTGGATATCTAATAAAAATGCACACTTCTATCCGTGATTCCAATTTATCCGCTTTCCTTTTCAGCACATGTGTTGGACAACCCTAAACCTGAATGTGCCGCAAATTGGGCTTGCACCCAGTCCACAATTCTACTGGGGTTGAAGGTACTGACTTTGAAGGAACCAAATTCAGAATATAATTTGTTGTTTCTAAATCTTATCCCCAAAATGAATAAGGCAACTCGGAATAACTTAACATTGATCTAACTATTTTCATAAGGGTCATATTTCTTCTTTCTGCCAAACCATTTTATTATGGTGCTCTAGCGGCAGATAATTGAGATGTAATTCCACGATCTGATCAGTATTTAATGAATTCTGCAGAAAGATATTCACCACCACGATCAAATTGCGATGATTGATATATTTATCATGTCGTTTTTTCGTTTTCCGCCTTAAATTCTTTGAATTACTCAAAGTATTCAGACTTACGGTGCAACAGATAAATGTATCATATTTTGAGTAATCATTTGTGAGTCACAAAATGCTCAAAATCACCTTTTACTTGTATATTCATAGGGCTACACAAATCAGAGTAAATTAATTCTAACTTATCGCTAGCTCTATTTTCTTTTATGGGGAAATGTCTCTTGGTCATTTTATCTTCTAAACAGGATTCGCATGTTGGCAGTACCTCCACTTTCAATGAACTTAAAGGTCCATCTAAAACCAACCTGGAAATCATATTTTGATTTGTATGACCTAGACATAAGTCACAAATAAGTTTGGCTCAATTTAGAAATATGTTTTCTTTTATGTGGCAAATTAATGTTATTTAATTCTTTTGGTTGTAGCACACGAGGAAATATATCAAGAATAAAAACGTCATGTACTATAGCAGTAGTGGAGATAAAATGTTTATTAAACTTAAATAACAGCAGAGTTATTACTAAAACAAACATTATAACCAATATTCATTATTTTCGAAACCGAAATCAAATTCCTTCTAATAGAAAACATCTTTCAAAATTAAACTCTATCACTACTAAACAAAACTCTAATATCTCCTAATGCTAAAGCTGGTGTTGGCTCGCCATTTGCTTGAGAAATGCAAACTTCATTCTCACTTAGTCGTCGCGTTTCCTGAAACCCCTGCAAAGTAGTGCAGATATGATTAGTGACTCCTAAATCTACAGACCAAAACATGGTAGAGACAGTCGTTAAACAGGTTTCAACGATATTTAAATTTGAATTACCTTATTTATTCAACTTTGCGACGTAGGCAGGCTATTGCTTTTTGTGATGCCTAGGTTGCTTCCAATGATAGCACTTTCCTTTGGGCTTTTTCACACCCGCAGTCGCACCCCCAGGTGCCAAAACCTTGTGAGCCTTCTTCTTTTTCTTATCACCTTTCGGCTTAGAAACCGAAGCTTTCTCAACATTCAGTGCCACAACAGAATCTTGTTGTTTGATAATAGATTCTGTCGCTTGCAACTCATTCAACAATTTCTCTAGTGACAAATCCATTTTGTTCATATTATAGTCAGGCAAAATTGTTGAAAATTATCAGTCAGAGTCTACAGGGCCATCTCAATTTGAGATTCCTTATCAATCACAGCTCCAAGAACCTCTAGTTCATTCAGAAGACCGATCATCTTCAGAACAAGGTCCTTAATCTATTATCCATCATCCATCTTGGTATTCAAAAGGGCTTTCATGGCTGTCTGCTTAGCCGCACGATTTTGCTCACCGAAAATCTCTTTGAAACTTTCGAGCATGTCATAAGCAGACCCCATAGACTTTTTTTTTTTTTTTGACCCCATAGACTTGATGCTGATATTGCAAAACATTCGCCACAGAGGCAAAATGCAACATCGTGCCATCTCCTTAGCCTTGACCCATTTATCATAGGCCTTAACCAGATCATCAGTAGCATCTTCATCACCTCCTCAGTGATTACGAATTAGTGATCTCCAGTAGTTAGGACAATATCAAGGTTCCTTTTTCAGTCAACATAATTCGGTCATTCTAACTTGTTTTGGTTCAAAATTGAGGTGAGTGGGTTGAATG
Organism: Nicotiana obtusifolia; assembly: GCA_002018475.1. Lineage (NCBI taxonomy): Eukaryota > Viridiplantae > Streptophyta > Magnoliopsida > Solanales > Solanaceae > Nicotiana > Nicotiana obtusifolia. The sequence goes on along the minus strand of MCJB01023245.1, from coordinate 260,378 downwards.
AAGACATGGTTAATTTGAGAGATATTCGCATTAAATAGATCATTAGTTATACAATTAGAATAATAAAATTTATAATAACATATTACACATATAACCATGCTCATTGAACAGTTAGATTCGATAGGGAAACTTAACTCTTTATGCAAAATATATGACTGTTTGAAGTAGTATTTTTATAGAATAACCGCATCAAACATGCATAATTTAACATGTTTTAATGTTACTCTATTCATGTTGTATTACATTATCTAGTTAGTTGTAAGACGGCGTCTGATACAATTTATTAGAGCATGCACGGCAGAAGCAAACATATAACCTAGGTATCACAAACATGTAAATTAGATAATGATTCAATACGAAGATTAGAAGCGCTAACCAATTGAAAATATTGTACAGGTCCTCCACAAAGCAAAAAACTAGGGCTGCAGTCTTCTGCTATGCTCCTTGTAAGACCTTGGATGAAATTTATTTGAGTGGGCAAATAAGACAACTTTAAAGAGTGGGTTATTAGGTGAAACGTCTTTCTTTTGTAGACCTAAATTAAGCCAAAAAAGGGGCTCAAAAACGTGTAAAATTTTGCAAGTAGAATCCTAAACTCAAAAGGATAACCTTTCTCTCAAGTACATTTTACCCAAGTACAAAAACATCTTTTCTCTACTTGGTTCATTCAATATACACTAAATATACTAGCACAAGAAGTTGGAGTAAAACCACTCCCATAATCAAGATATTTATACTTTAATCTTGTACTACAATCATCAAGAAATTTTGCCCAACATAACTTATTAATTATAAGAACCGATAATTTAATCTTATGTGCATAAGCTAAGACTCCATACACTAAATTTTCTACTACATAACTAAAAGACACACATGTAACAAATGATCTGTTTAAAATGATACTTTATTGAATTGAATAAATCAAATTAACAATTGTTCCATAAAGAAGAAAGCACAATACTACAACTAAACCGCATGGTTAATAATTCATTCCAACTAAATAATGTTGTTCTATGGTTGCTTCATGAGCAATACCTTTAACATTTTACCTTAAAATTCTGCCTATGAAGCAAGCGCGAGTCAAAAAAATGTCATATTTAAGTAATCTTTTGTTGTTTTTCGTCTTCACATGTAGACCACTACTGACCTATATAGGGCCAAGAATAAATGGGTATGGGATTGGACATATGAAACTTGGCCCATTAACAGATTGAGAAAATGATGATTAATTAGCCTCCTCTAATTTCCTCAACTAATCCTTAACAAAGATTATTAACTTTAGCTTTTAACATATCATCGTGATTTAAAAGCACACAAATTATTTTTCCAAGCTTCAATTTCAAAATAAAGAGGCCAAGGTCATGGGGATAAGCATTGGGGGATGTTAAATTTTTCTACAACAATATTGCAAAGAATTTTACGAGAAAAAAAAAAAAAAGAACAGGATACATAACAACTAAAACAAACTTAGTCAAATCACACAAGTAAAGTCTGAGGAGGATAGTGTATATGCAGACTTTACTTCTACGCTGGAAAGGTAGAGAGACTATTTTCGAGAGACCATCGGCTCGAGAAAAAGGATAAAAACAAGTGAATATCAACAATAAAGTCTCAGTAAATGATATCAAAATGTATGATTCGAAAAAATAGATGGAAGAAAGCAATAGCAATAGTGATAGCAATAGTAACAAGCAGTAACAACGATAACGTATTAGAAAACCGAAACGGAAGATAGCATAATACAAGCAATCTAAGAACAACGACAAGATACTAACACATTGGCCCTAATAAACTCGGATCGGATCAGAAAAGCACGCAACTACCTACTATCCTTCTACACTAATTCTCATCCTCCATATCCTGCTATCAAGGTCATGTCCTTAATAAGCTAAAATCGCGTCATGTCCTGCCTGATCACCTCTACTCAATACTTCTTACGCCGACATCTACCTCTTACGATACTCGCTAAAGCCAACTCGTTCACATTTTTACAAGGACATATGAACTTCTCCTTCTTACATGCCGGAACCATCTATATTATTAGTTTAAAAGCAGTACAAAGCGTTTTATATTATGAGGTTACTCATCAATCAACTACATGTAGTTGTCTATCGTAATTTAAATTACTAGATAAGACACATGTAATGACATAATCTGCTAAAGCTAGTTAAATTTACTGATCGTTAAAATTCTTCACATTGTAAATATATAAAATTAAATTCATTTAAATTTTAGAATAGATTGATTGAATATTTGAAGAGCAACTTTTTGCTTAACCCTGTTAACCTCTTGATTTTGAAAAACTTTATTCCTACAATAAGATAAGTCTTCTCAAATTTTCAAAAGTTTAATAGTATACCGCGGTTATACTAGAATTGAAGGCCCCAAAAAATTTAAATTATATACTATTACATGTTACAAAATTATTAATAAAAGATACTAGTTAGATTTTATACTTTTTTGTTTGGGATGTGATAAAGGTTATTCAAATAAATAATTTGAGTTAATGAATATGTAATAACTAATTAATTTGATGACGACTTTGATAAGTAAAGAACGAAGTCTCTTCTAGTATCTTTTAGAGTTAATTATTTCTTATAAAGAATGGATTAAACATTTGTTTTTTAGAAATAGACTTGATTATTTTAAACATATGAAACTATATTGGCCACTATCTAGTATAAAATTAAGATTATTTGATTACGAGAATTTATAAAATATTATCTTAATTGTTATTATATGTTTTCTATAAAATATTATATAAGTCTTAGTGAGTAGAAAATATTTGTAATGGTGAGAGTTAGGGGGTAAATAAATAATGATCAATTTACGTACAAGATGATGGCATGTCAATTTGTTTGCAATAAATTTTTGTAGAAAAATAAAATTGCAATGACAAACAACAATAATGATAAACATTGCGGATTACAACTCTGTTTATCTCTTAGTTCTTCCATATGATTTTTTCTACGTGATTCGATGGCCTTAGCAGCGTATTTCTCGAACGTAGGACTTTGAGCAAGACATATTTGACATGTCTTTGGTCTCTTAATGAATATCCCAAGAGTTTCATAGAATTTCAGAGATCTCTTATTTGATATCTTTGTGCATATTCCGAGAGTTTATGAAATTCCTGAGATCATCTTTAAAAAACATATGTAACCTTATTTGTATGTATAAATTAGGGTTTAGGTGGAATATCCATCAAATAATCCTAATAGACTCCTAATATTTCAAGAATCGTTTTGAATTTAAAATTTATCTTGATCCGTTAAAATGTCAATGTCTACACCATCATTACGGAAAATAAATATTAAATTTTATTATATAAATTTAGGATCACTCAGGTTTGATTTTTAAATCACCAATTTCGTTGAGCCACCGTGCGAAGGAGACTTGCTCCAATTATACGATTGCAACGTGCAAAAGGTACAAAATATAAGAAAATGCCAATTTGTAGATCAACTTTTATCGAGCGACGTGGCCATTAGATGAAGAAGAATTATTATACTTTTTTTTTTTTGTTTATAATTTACTACTAGGAGATTTTATATTAGACTATTCCAGATTCATTGTGAAATACTATTAATATTATTTAATCGGTTACTAGCAAAGTTTTTACTTTATTTTCTAGGTTAGTATATCAGATTCGTTATGAAAAGTTTCTTGTTATCTTAAGTCAATTTAATATACGATTGCTTAAAAATTTATATACTATATATATATATATCAAATTTTTTCTTACACACATATGGTCCGGGGGAAAGCAGTGTATTTGATCGTAAAAATAATTTTGCCTTTGAAATGTCTTAGTGGGCATTTGGACATAAAAATTGTAAAATTTCAAAAAAAGTTAAAAAAAAAATAAAGTAAAAATAATATTTGAAAATTAGATTATGTTTCGACATAAATATAATTTTGGGCTATTTTTGAATTTTTATAAGTAATATGAGTGAAAATTTTAAAAACGAATTTTTTAAAATTTTTTTAAATTCTTGAAAAAATCCAAAATTCATATTGCAGAACACTAATTTCAAAAAAAAAAAGATAAAAGAAAATTCGAAAAAAAAAGTAAAAATAATTCATGGCTAAACGGGCTCTTACATGAAATCCAAGGGAGAAAAAAATAGCAGAAAGAAAGCTCAGTCAACTTTTTTTTAAAAATTTGCTAGGTCTTTGGCTCTTTGCGTAAGTCGTCGCAGTCGAGAACTTGAGATCCACTATTTGTGATTTAGCATATTATTATCACTTTATATCTTTGGACGTAGTGCATGACATATTTTGGCAGGTTACACGTTTAACTTGTCGATCAAAAATAATTATATATATTAATTAATATTTAAAAATATATACATTAATTATATATAAATTATATGTAATATGTATATTAAATATTAATATATAAAATATATATATTGCCGTCCCGATTATTATTCTTAAGAATAACTATACAGTATAACTTTTCCGACGTCTTTTTTGTGATATATGGCCATGCGTAATATTCTTCGTAATATCCTGGAAATTTGCCGGCCCACTGACCACCTACTCCTAATAATTTTATATGAACGTAAAATTATTGAATTTGTACTCTTTGCTTTACCAAAGTTTATTTAATACTCTCTGCATGTGAAAGGCTTAAAAAATCTTTACAAACTGAACACAACTTCTCTTTTTCTTTTTCTTCAACTATCTTGTATTTAAGTTTCAAAGTGAAAGGAATGGAATTACTTCATTCTTAATTAGAGATTTTTTATTTGAGCATTAAGTGACAAGAATTCGAATTAATCATGTCAATAAATTTTAAATACTAAATGATTATGCCAAAAAGAATAATTTAATTAGTCTGAACTAGTCGACCAGTAAATTCTAAGTACTAAAGTTATACCAGAAAATTTGACCTAATTAATTTGATCTCTACCAAAAAAATCTGTATTTTCAAAATACAAATTTGAAGTCTCTATTCAAATTAATTGGATCAGTAAATTTCGAATAGCAAAAAACTATATCAAAAAGATTGGTCAAGTTAATTAAATATCTATCGATTTATTATCTTATTATAATAAGTGTACTATTTGAGTCATGGATATGGAATCGCGTTTGTTCCTCTAATGCATAATTTCTCTATACGATACCGAACAGCAATAAAAAAGTAGTAAGTGTTTTATAAATATATTATATTATGGATGTTCATTTAGTATTCCGTTGCAAATAAGCTTCCTGAAGAAGCTTATCCATACGAGACTTCGGCGTAAATAATATTTATTTATATAGTACTTTATTAGAAATAAGCCTCGTGAAGAAGCTTATTCTTTCGGTACTCCGTTATGGATAAATATTACCCCGGTAGAAGATTATCTATATCTAGTATTATGAGCTTATCCTTTCGGTACTCAGTTATGGATAAATATTATCCCCGATAGAAGATTATCTATATCCGTATAATAGTAGTTTATACAGCTGCTTGGAGTAGCAGCTTGTAGTAGCAGCTACACAGTAGTTTCCTTTCTTCTATAAATAGAGGAGATTTTAGTTCATTATGTATATCAGTTTGAAATTGAATAATATATCAATTTCTCTCTATACTTGTCTTTACTTTATAGTTTTTATTTTATAACAGGTTATCAGGACGAGACTCCGCCATCTCGAGCAAATAGTTTAAAAGTATTAGAGGTACGAATGTTCTTTTCTAAATAATGTCAAATCTTTCTAAACTTAAATTTGTAGCACTGATATATCGGGCAAATTCATCTTGATGTGATGGGTCTAGCAGACACCATCAAGGACAAAAATCAAGCATCAAACCAAGACCATGCCAAAGCAATGATATTCTTACGCCATCACCTAGATGAAGGCTTGAAAATGGAATATCTCACAGTTAAAGATCCAGTCATACTGTGGAATAATTTGAAAGATAGATATGAACACCTGAAGATGGTTGCTCTTCCACATGCACGTTATGATTGGACTCATCTAAGGCTACAAAATTTTAAATCTATCAGTGATTATAATTCTGCTTTGATCAAAATTATTTTCTAATTAAAATTATATGGGGATAATATTATTAATCATGATATGTTGAAGAGAACTTTCACCACCTTTTATGCCTAATATGATCTTGCAGCAGTAATATCGAGATATGGAATCCAAAAAATATTCTGAACTTATCTCACATCTTCTTATAGCCGAGCAACGTAATGACTATTAATGAAAAATCATTAAAGCTGACCTACTGGTTCTTATCCATTCCCTGAAGTGAATGAGACGAGCTTCCACCAAGCTAAGCGTGGAAAAGGTCGTGGCCCCAGTCGTCGCTATGGCCGTGGTCGGGGAAGAAACTCTAATCATGGTAATAATAATGCACCAAAGAACCCTCCTCACCACCAGCAGTGGAAAAGGAAGGAACAAAAGCATGAAGTGGTGCAAGCAACAAAGGCAGAAAATGCGTGATATAGAAGTGGAGGAAAAGGGCACTGGTCACGTACCTGTCGTATGCCAAAGCACCTGGTTGAGCTCTATCGAGCCTCCTTGAAGAAGACAGAGAAAAATGTTGAAGCAAATTTTATTTTTGAAAATAATTTAGACTTTATGCATTTGGATGTAGTTGATTACTTTGCACTCCTGGAAGAAGAAACAAGTCATGTGATTGGTGATGAATCTGTAGAAATATAAATATTTTATTTTTTGTTGTTTGTAGTAGATAGTGTGGTTATGTAATTATTGTACATAAATAAAAGTTATGCTTTGATAATGATATTAACTATCATATTTATTTTGTTTATATCATTTTGAAGAATATGGATAATCCTCAATTATGTTTGGATCAAAGACCAATCATGAAGATATTTGTATAATTGATAGTGGAACAACTCATGCCATAGGGGTGGGCATCGGTCAGTTCGGTTCGGTTTTGTATAATTTCGGTTTGGTTTATTTGGTTTTTTAATTTTAATAACCAAACCAAACCAAAGTTTTTACGGTTCGGTGTGGTTTTTTCAAAGTTTGGTTCGGTTATAAATGGTTCAAAATTTTTATATCTGATGTAGACTCAATATATAACACGACATTAAACTGTTAAAGCCTTAAAGGCTTAAAGCAGTAAGCCAGTAAGACTCCTGAACTGCTGAACAAACTCTGACTGTGTAATGTGTATCATTCTCAAATTGTCAATACTGCTGAACAATATGTATATCATTCTCAAAGCCTTTAAGGCATACTGCTTTAAGACATGAGAATATGTAATACATATTTTTTATATCTAGCTTAAAACAGGAAACATTTAAAAATCGAGGGAAAACATATTTCCCATACTAAGGCACCTCGCTTCATTTCTCAGAACTAACATAAAAACTTTAAGCTACGATTGGCAATCGGATATATACAAAAGCATAATATGACCATATCTTATAAGCAAATAAAATAAGCATGCCGTTGTAAAACCTTTTAGCTAAAACAACCAGTACCCTTCACCAGTTACCCCACCCAAATCTCCACTCCCCAGTCCCTACCAATAAAAAAAAAAGTATATAGCAGCACTACGCAAGATGCTAAGAAAACAAAAGATATGGTGGTAGTGAATGAGAAAGAATACCCTAGCACCAGGATAAGAAAGCGTGGCAAAGAGTACTGGTGAGGGCGTGAGGCGTCGCTACTTCTATTGAGGAACTGAAACTCTGACAGCAGAACCTCAAGTCGGCACTCGGCAGTGGTATGTGGGTACTAGGTCCGTGGATCGTCACTCGCCTTTGAGAGTCTGAGGAACAGAGGAATAGAGGAACTGAGCAGTGAGCCCTGGGGAGTGAGGATTATGGATTAGGGTTTTCGACTTGAAGAGTGAGGGACTGAGCTGAGGAGTGACCGAGTGAGGGAGGTCTGAGGAGACGAAGTCGGACTGTCGCCTGTCGGAGTGAGGAACTGAGGATGATTAGGGATTTAGGGTTTTCTTTTCGTTGAAATGAGGATTGGAAATTGGAATACTGGACTAGGGACTAAATTAGGGACTGGCTGGCGTGGAGTGGGCTTCAGATTGAATATTAGGGGTGTCCAAAGTCCAATAAGTAACCAATAGTCCAATACTTAATACTATAGTGTTAAAAGTTCATTTTTTCGGTTTAACCGAAAAACCGAAAATCGAAATTTTAAAAATTAAAAACCGAAAATCAACCAAAAAACCAAAAAATCAAAACCGAAAAAACTAAAATTTTCGGTTCGGTCGGTATTATGCCCACCCTTACATGCCATATTCAAAGATCAGAAATACTTTTTATATTTTCATAAGGAAAAATCAAATATTTCAAAAATATTTGGTAATATAAGTTTTATTGAAGGCTCCGGAAGAGCCATTATATTTCTGTCTAAGGAAACAAAACTTATAATAGATAATGCATTATTCTCCTCCAAGTCCTGAAGAAACTTGTTGAGTTTTATCGATATCAGCCGAAATGAGTATCATGTTGAGACGATAGATGAAATGAATATGGAATATCTTTGTATTACAAAAAATATTTCTGGCCAGAAATGCATTGTAAAAAAGTTACCAACTTTATCTTCTGGCTTATACTATTCAAAGATTAGTATAGTTGAAGCATACTCTATCGTAAATCAAAAGTTTACTGATTCAAATATTTTTGTGCTTTGGCATGACCATTTGGGCCATCCTGGATTAATAATAATAAGACAAATTACTGAAAATTAGAGTAGGCATCCATTAAAGAACCTGAAGATTCTTACAAATAATGAATTTTCTTGTGATGCTTGTTATCAAGGCAAAATGATCACTAGACCATCACCAATGAAGATTGACATTGAATCCCTGCCTTTTTGGAACGTATACATGGGGATATATGTGGACCTATTTACCCACCAAATGGGCTGTTTAGATATTTTAAGGTCCTAATAAATGCATTTTCAAAATGGTCTCATGTGTACCTACTATTATCTCGCAACCTGGCATTTGCAAAGCTATTAGCCCAAATATTTCGATTAAGGACATAATTTCCAGATTATCCTATAAAGGCTATTCGCCTTGATAATGCTGGAGAATTCTCATCTCAAACTTTTGATGATTATTCTATTAGCTGGGATAAAAGTTGAACATCTTGTAGCTTATGCTCATACTCAAAATAGCCTTGCAGAGCCATTTATTAGACGCCTGCAATTTATAGCAAGACCACTGCTTATGAAAACAAAATTGCCCACTACTGTTTGGGGCCATGGTATCTTGCATGCAGCATCACTTATCCGTCTCAGATCGACACATTATAATAAATATTCTCCGTCACAATTCGTTTTCTATCATGAACCAAATATTGCCCATCTATGAAATTTTGGATGTGTTGTATATGTGCCAGTAGCACCACCACATCGTAGTAAGATGGGACCACAGAGAAGGTTAAGAATATATGTTGGGTTTGAATCACCCTGTATTATTCTTTATCTTGAACCATTGATGGGAGATTTATTTACTGCTCGATTTTTAGATTGGCGGTTTAATGAAATAAATTTTCTACAATTAGGGGTAGAGAAAAAGGAAATAAAAAGAAAAATTGTGTGGAAAGTTTCATCGTTATCTCATTTTGATCCACGTACCCCTATATATAATCAGGAGGTCCTGAAGATCATCCATTTACAAAATATAGCAAATCAAATGCCAGACGCGTTTATTAATTTGAAAAGGATAACTAAGTCACATATCCCAGTAGAGAATGTGCCTGTTCGAATTGATGTCCCTGCAGGACCATCTACTAGCATGAGAGCTAGTGAACCTAAAGCACGCCTGAAGCGTGGTAGGCCTTTAGGTTCTAAGGATCGAAATTCTCGAAAAAAAAATCGACAAATGTTCAAAACGGTACTATGAAGGGATCTTCCGAAGATACCCAAGATCTAATTAATTCTGAGATTCATGAAGAAATCAATGAACCCGAGACTCAAGTGAGTGGGAAGCTTTTAATAAGTTCTACTGGTGAAAGGTTTAATTAAATCTATCTGAAATAGTGGTGGATAATAGTTTTGCAAATAATGTTGCGCTTAACATTATGCAAGATAGTGAAGATCTTGAACTCCGATCTGTCGAAGAATGTCGACAAAGATCTGATTGGTCAAAATGGCAAAAGGCAATTCAATCAGAATTAAGCGCACTTGCCAAAAGAGAGGCCTTTAGACCAGCGGTTCAAACACGTGCCGGTATAAAACCAGTTGGTCATAAATGAGCTGTTGTGCGAAAAAGGAATGATAAAATAAAATTGAAAGATACAAAGCTTGCCTAGTCGCACAAGGATTCTCACACCGATCTGGAGTCAATTTTGATGAAATATATTCACCTGTTATGGACGCCATAACATTTTGATATCTCATTAGTTTAGCACCAAATAAAAAGCTTGAAATATATCCAATGGATGTAGTTACAGCTTATCTGTACGGTTCACTTGATAATGAAATTTATATGAAAATCCCTGAAGGATTTAAAATGCCTAAAGCAAATTTAAGATCTCGGAAAATGTATTCAATCAGATTACAAAGATCTTTGTACGGTTTAAAGCAATCTGGACGTATGTGATATAGACAGGATCTTTATCCATCAATCTACCTATACAGAAAGGGTCTTAAAACGCTTTTACATGGACAAAGCGCACCCATTGAGTACACCAATGGTTGTTCGATCTCTTGAAGTGAATAAGGATTTGTTCCTACCTCCATAAGAGGATGAGAAACTCCTTGGTCCCGAAATACCTTATCTTAGTGCAATTGGTGCACTTATGAATCTTGTTAATTCTGCAAGGCATGACATAGCATTTTCTGTTAATTTACTAGCAAGATACAGCTCTTCTCTTACACAGAGACATTGGAATGGGATTAAGCATATTTTGTGATATTTAAAAGGAACTCTTGATATGGGTTTGTATTATGCTGACAAAGGTAGTGCAGATCTTGTTGGTTATGAAGGTTATTTATCTGATCCCCATAAAGCTCGATCTCAAACCGGGTACGTGTTTACATGTGGAGGTACTTTCATATCATGGCGCTCCACAAAGCAATCTATTGTTGCTACTTCTTCAAATCATGCTGAGATAATAGTTATTCATGAAACAAGTAGGGAATGCGTATGGTTGAGATCGGTGATTCATTTTATTCAAGAAAACTTTGGTTTGGAATTTGATAAAAGATCCACAATTTTATATGAAGATAATGCTGCATGCATAGCCCAATTAAAGAGAGGATTTATAAAAGGAGGTAGAGCAAAGCACATTTCACCAAAATTATTATACACACATGATCTTCAGAAAAATGGTGATTGATGTGCAACAAATCCGTTCAAGTGACAATCCGGCAAATTTATTCACTAAATCTTTACAAACTTCAACTTTTGAGAAGATGTTATACAATATTGGAATGCGGAGACTCAAATATTTGAAACAAGATTTTTGTCAGGGGGAGTAAAATACGCGCTATACTCTTTTTCCCTTACTAAAGTTTTTCCCACAGGGTTTTCTTTATAGGTTTTTAATGAGACAACTAGTTATGCGTATTACTAAATGTCTGTACTCTTTTTCCTTCACTAGGATTTTTTTCCCATAGGTTTTTCCTACTAAGGTTTTAATGAGTCACATTATCCTTCAATGAACATCCAAGGGGGGGTGTTATAAATATATTATATTATGAATGTTCATTTAGTACTTCATTGTAAATAAGCTTCCTGAGTAAGCTTATCCATATAAGACTCGGCCATAAATATATTTATCTATTTAGTACTCTATTGAAAATAAGCCTCTTGCAGAAGCTTATCATTTCGGTACTCCATTATGGATAAATACCCCGGTAAAAGATTATCTATATTTGGTACTTTCGGTATTCCGTTATGGATAAATACTACCTTCGATTAAAGGATTATCTATATCTTATACTATTCAATAGCAGCTTACAAGTAGTTTACACAGTAATTTGCAATAGCAACTTACCTAATAACTTTTTTTTTTATAAATATAAAAATTTCATTTAATTATATGTATCAATTTAAAATTAAATGATATATAAGTTTCTCAATAATTGTCTTACTTTACCTTCTTTCTTTTATAATAAAGTGTACTATCTCACCACACTTGTCGGGAAAATACTAACTTTCAACTACCACTACTTTCCAATAGGTCATTCTAGAAGGAGGAAATTAACTCTATATGTACAACACACACATGCCTTCTACTCATCATTCCACGTTCAATTTCTAACACAAAGTTTTCCCCACTATTCTTTTTTCTCACTATTCTCTTTCTTTAGCAGTAACAATGGCAATCAAAGTACATGGCCCTACTATGTCACCTGCTGTGATGAGAGTCGTAGCTACACTCAAAGAGAAAGAGCTTGATTTTGAGCTTGTTCCTGTTAATATGCAAACTGGTGATCACAAAAAAGAACCTTTCATTTTTCTCAATGTAAGTGTGGATCTTAATTATTAGCCTTGTATTTTCATCAGTGACGGATATATGATTTTAAGGTCGTAGATGCTCCCTTTCTTGTCATATAAAAAAATTGATTCATGCAAGAATCCATCCCTAATCCCTTCATATTATGCACTCTATTCTCATCTCTTAACCAAAGCACCATCCAAGAGATTTTTTGCTTAATGAGTGATTATTAGTTCTTTATTTTAGTATTATTTGTATTTTTATATAATTATACAAATTTTGCATCGCGGTTAATGGGTCGTAGATCCGCCCCTGATTTTCATGTCCTTCTTCTTTTAATTCAGAGATAATTAGAGTCCAACTTTTATATAACAATCGTCCTTTTTATTTTTTGGGACCTATCTTGCATATCATCTTATAGTATATGTTCTAGACTTCTAGTGGCCTAAAAATGTCGGAAGAAACGAGACTGTTGGTTTGACTATAGCGGGTTTAGAGTAGATCTAAGGATGGATTTAGAACTTTAAGTTTATGAGTTCTGAATACCAGAAAAGTTAGCTTATAACACAAACACAAAACTTTTAGCCGAAGTTACGGGGTTTTGTCGAACTCATAGCTAAAAACAGAAATTTTCAATGGAAAAAGCGTGTGCAGATAACCTAAATCTGCTCTAATTAAGAGTACCTATACTTAATTTTTTTTTTTTAATTCATGCAGCCATTTGGTCAAGTTCCAGCTTTTGAAGATGGAGATCTTAAGCTTTTTGGTAAGTAATAATTGCACGTTTGATCCCTCAGTTTTTTAAGGTTTTTAATTTTGGTCCTTTTGATATTTTATTAAGTATACTTAACCTTGAATTTAATTTAATTATATGTTATTGGTCCCTCTACGTAGAAAATATGCTATTTTTATATCATTTTCAGTACTATATAGCCCTCAAATATAGAGCAATAGTGCAACTTTAACATTGACAGACGAGTAATTTAGATCGTTTAGCCAATAATAATTCGTTAAATTTGTGAAGACTCACAAGTAAAAGGATCAAATGAGTATATATTAATTAATTGAAGGTTATATGTGTTTAACCGATATCAAAAGGGATCAAAAGGTTAAACTTGTTGCAATTATCTTTTTTTTTTTTTTTTTTCAGTCGTTCTCTAGCCGATGGTCTATCGGAAATAGCCTATTTGTCCTTCCGTACATCTTACCCTCCCGGGAGGATCAAAAATCACAATTTATTAATATTTCAAGGACTAAAAGTGCAAATTCTTCTTTGATAATATAGCTTTCCTTTGCCACAATAGCACTACATTATCTTCTTATATTAATTTGTCATGTTGATATACCCAACATTATTTACTTAGAAATTTCATTGATATTTCACATATATATTTATGTTTTGCATCGAAAATATTGTGGACTCATTAGAACCCATTCAACATGATCATACGCCTCTGAAATAGACTAATTCAAATTTGCTATCGCACAGAGCCTAGTAACGAAAAATTGCTCCACCATCTTCTTTCTTGATTTGTTATGTTGATATATGAAATATTGCTAATTATTCAGAGTCAAGAGCAATTACCCAATACAAAGCACACACATTATTTGTACTCTCTATATTGATGAGAAGAAAAAAATTATTGTGTAAATTTTGTTCAGTTGTTGAATGGCTTGAACTCAAGAGAGTTTTTTCTAAATAAAAAAAAATGATGAAATTTCTGCCTCCGTCACTGCGCACGACCCGCTAAAGGTGAAGTGCTCCTATCATTTTCTTGATTTGTCATATATTGATATGTGAAATATTCTCAATTATGCAGAGTCAAGAGCCATTACCCAATATATAGCACACACATATGCAGACAAAGGAAACCAACTATTAGCCAATGACCCCAAAGAAATGGCAATAATGTCAGTGTGGATGGAAGTAGAATCAACAAAATTTGACCCTATTGGTTCAAAGTTAAGCTTTGAACTAGCTGTTAAGCCAATGTTGGGAATGGTAACAGATGATGCAGCAGTAGCAGAAAATGAAGAAAAATTGGGCAAAGTTCTTGATGTGTATGAAACAAGACTTAAAGAGTCAAAATATTTGGGTGGTAAGAGTTTTACACTTGCAGATTTGCACCATGCTCCTGTTGTGCATTATTTGATGGGGACTAAAGTTAAGAGTGTGTTTGATGCTAGACCTCATGTTAAGAATTGGTGTGCTGAAATTTTGGCTAGGCCTGCTTGGTCTAAGGCACTTGAGTTGCACAAACAGTAAAAATGATTCCGACTCGTTTGGGATTGAGGCGTAATAGTTGTTATGGCCTATGAATCAGCAGGTTAATAAAATTGGGGCCGTAGGAATTGATCCCAACTTGTTTGGGATTGAGGCGTAATAGTTATCGTTGTTAGAAAACTCTTGTTATTGTGTTTGGTTTGAGTGTTATTCTACTGTAAACGTTTCGTTTTTTAAAGAAGAAATCTCCCATATCATCTGTTGTTTTTTGTTACAGTTATGACTGTTGAATTACATGAAATGACGACGTTTTTTTTTTTTTACTAGTGTTTTGTACTAAAAATGAATTTTTCTTTTAACTTGTTCATTTTATTAAATCTTTAGAAATTTATTATTTTCTTTCAATTTAAGTTTTATTCCAATGAGTTGTTGGCCGACTAAAAGATGCGATTCTAGACATTGCAATTATCAATCTTGCTCATGAGACTTGGTCAAACTTCAATGGCCACATACTCCCATAAATTTTGAAAAACCAAATTTCTAAATATCTTTTTCAATTTCAACCACTCGTTTTTCTGTCAACATCAGCAAATTTGCCCAAATCTCAAAAAGTGAAAAGCTTTATAAAATTAATAGTAGATGGTTGTATAGCACGTTGTATTTGTATATCATGTCTTTTTATAATTTTGAAGTTAAAAAATCAATTTTTTTAAATTTTTTATGTGTAAATTAAATTTTTTATGTATAAATAAATTTTTCATGTGTAGAAAACGATAGGATCGTAAATTTAAAAATAAAGTTGTAAAGAGCTAAAAATTAATTGACAGGAACTGAACCTTTAGAAATTAAATGTCTCATTCATTAAATTTAAACTTACACCCTCATGCCCACTTTTCGTATAAGAAATTTATCTTTTAATATTAATTAATAATAAAATTAATTGTATTAATTTTTTTTATTACTTTAATTTGCTCATTGAAATATAACAGATAATTTTAGACACTTACTCTAAGGATAACTTTAGTAAAAAAATTAATTTATTCTTAATATTTAGAAGAAGAAAAATATCGTGAACCATAAAAAAAATCAAAAAATTGATTAATATGGACCAAAAAAGAGTATAAAAATCCTAGTTGTGACTTGTTTATTCCAGAGTAAAGTCCACTTGCTATTATTTTAGAAAGTTACATTTATTTGTGCGCTCTCATCACTAACTCCTATTTTAGATTAGATGCATAATTTTGGTACTTATTCGTCAAAAATATAAATGAGATGTCTAAAATATTGATAGAACTTGTTGTTGAAGTCTATTACCAACCTCATATATAAAATTTAGCAAATGAAGGTGGTTGTCTTAACCTTATTTTATCATATTATCATATTATCATTCAATTATTTTGACAAAATAATAAAGAAAGAATCAATACATTATGTTTGGCCCCAATCAACATTTGCACCACTCAATAACATGACATGAACCTTTCTTAGTTTACTTTTTCCCTTTATAATTTATTTTTTATACACGTATTATACTCCAATAAAATAGCCAAATAATTTCTCAATGGACAATATTAGTAATAGCAAGTGAGAAGCTACTGTAAAGTTTAACTAAAACATTAAATGACGCTTAACTGAAGAGTAGGGGCGGCAAATGAACGGGTCTGGTCGGATATGGGCAGATCGAAAACGGATAATGCAAAAACGAATAAGTTATCCGATCAGATTCATATTTAATGCGGATAGAAAATTAATTAACCGGCGGATAATTATATTTGGAGAATTTCTAATCTCTAAACTTGAACAACTCTCAATTTGAGAATTTACAAATGTAAAAGTTATATCCATCAATTATCCATTGGTTATCTATTTTTAAATGGATAATATGAATCTTATCCATATTCCACCTATTTCTAAAAGTTTATTATTCAATTTATTTTATTTTTAATAATATAAATGTATAACTGTTTTTTCTATCTATTTTGCCACCACTGAAGAGTAAACTAGCAATCTTAAAGGGACAAATCAATTTGTAGCCAAAAAATTGTTTAAATATAAAACTCTTCCTTATGCGGCCAAATAATACACAAATCATGCGCATCCGGGGAATCGAACCCCGGTCAGTACCGTGGGAGGGTACTATGATACCACTACACCAGCGCTCCTTTGATAGTGATTGCATATATTTAAATGTCCTACTTTTCATATATGTATTCCAAACATCCTAATTTTTCAGCCACTCAAATTGATAATAATTACTTATTCGACTTATTGGCTCCCCACTTTTGGAATTTTGTTTATCTGTAAAGAATAAGCCAAAATCATGAAAGATTTTAAGCCTCAAAGTCCTAGGTTCTACGAAGCGAAGTAGGCATCTTTTCGATTGAAAATCCAGACTATTTTATTCACAAAAGTAACGTCACCAAAGATGAACATAAAATATCATCGTCATAAAATGTTGCGACATTTGTATACTGATTCTATTGGTTAGTACTATACTTTTTAGGCGGATTGTACCTTTGGCATCAAAATGCCAGCATTAAGATTTGTATACCTCTTGCTATCTGTACAAGAAATTCTCTTTTTCCCACTACCACAAAATGTGTAAAAAAGGAGCTTTATTTGTTTAGATTATTTTCTATACAGAGTTAATTACATCTATGGCGATATACTGTTTTCTATTCTTCGAATCCCACATTTTAAACACACCAAACACCATTTCAGTAACTTCAGTAATTAGTACAAGCCCCACAACTCCAGCACAGAAACATAGTTCCTGACTTAAGTGGATAAAAATGATATATGTCCGCTCACGTGAAACTTTAATGCTTCAATAACCGTATCTACTTTCAGAAAACCGAAAGTACAAACTTATAATAGTGCAAATATTTAGCGCGTCGACCAAAGCAAGCTAACAGATAATTGCAATTAGCACTACTTGTGCACTCATGAGCTAGGCGTTGCTTCTGCTTTTCCCTCTGCAGCTTCAACTCCTACCTTACTGTTGTTTTGTTCTTTAGGTTCTCCTTCCGCCGTCTCTGAAGGCTTTGTGACTTCTTCCTCTGCTAAAAGAGAAAAGATCACATTATAAGCACAATGAAGAAGGAAATCTGAAAACTAGGATGAACAATCCTTTTCTCTATTGCAGGACAAGGCAGGAAAAAGCAAGGCAGAGTCTTCTGGTTCTCACATTTCAACAAGTTTGGGAAAAACAAATATCACCTTTAGTTACTGAATAATATACTTAATCGATGACTGTAACTCTAATATCATAATTTCTTTCTCTCTTTCTTTTTTTTTTGGTGGGGTTGGAGTGGTGTGTCATTACCTAAACAGGTGAACAAACAATTTCGTTTAAGGACTCTAAGCCTAGTGGAAAATAATAAGTGGTCGCATATCATTATGGCATTGTATGATCAACCAAGTATTCCTCATTGAACTAAAGCATACATGCTTGATATTCTTATAAAATCATATCAAAGGTGGTAAAAGGATTTCTTAAAGTTATATCTTTGTGACAAATCCAATAACTTCAAGCAAGGAAGTGGTGAACTATTCAAAAAAGCAAAATTGCAAGTGTACGCATTGGCTGTCATTCTTGGTACAAGGATTATTCATGCAAAACATGAAAATTCCTACAAGTGTTTCTACATTTTTAAACATTGATAAACTTAAAGCTACATGCTTGAATAGGTTTACAATCTAAATCCACCCACCCCACGTTCTAAAAGGGGCAAGGAACAAAAATTGGAAGAAACGGGAATAGAGAAGGAAAAAAGAAACAGAGCAAATAATCTATACTTGGAGAAAGAGTTATCAGCGATTCAATTGAAAAAGCCTAAAATTTAATCACTGTGCATGAAAATATACAGAGTCTATCCATGCCAAAGAGATGCCATGAAATTCATTACCTTCATCGTCACTGTCATCGAGATCATCCCCCATTGCATCATCTCCAAGTCCCATGCCACCCATGTCCCCGAATTTCTACAAATTATCAAAGTGGAATCCTCAGAAGACATCAAATTAAATACAGAACAGCACATTATAACTGAGCAGGTTCTTACCGAGAAATCCATTGAATTCATGTCGAAATCACCAGGAGCAGCTTAAAAAGAACGAGGCAACAACAATGTTAGATTTCTTCTTCAGTGTATGTTGCTAAGACTCATCAATAATGTTGCCCGTGTCTTATCCTCCAAAAATAGTGCAGTTTTGGAGGACCCGACATGGGCGGCGGCATTTTCGGAGAGTTCGAGCAACATAAATAAATATGGTTGAAGAGAGATTTAGAAAAAACATGAGATAAGTTGTACCAGTGTCATTGTCATCATCTTCGTCCACCCACTTATCCCAATCTACTTTCACGTAATGTGGTGCTTTCTCATCTCCACGCAACAATTTATTCCACCATTTCTTCTCTGATTTTTCCAAAACGCAGAAGATATTTCTCACGCCAATATTTATTTTGCTCTCCTTCAATATAAAATTGCAAATTACAAAGCAATGCTAAATAATACGGGAGAACAAAATAGCAATTATACCAAGAAAACGCGCAAAACTAGCAAGTAAATCCACCCACTTCCTACATGTTACTCTCGTAATCACAATTAAATTGACTAAACTGTTGTTTTTGTTGGTTATATTTTTATTTTCATTTGACTTCTATGAGTACAAATCAAATATCACTTTCCATGAGTTACCCTTTTGATCCAACTTCACCATCAAGATTACTCGAGAAAGTGCCTTATCCAAAAGAAACCAGTTTTCTTGAAAGTATGACACTCAGTCCTTTGATCAATAAAGAGGGACATCAGGAAAACTTTACAGGCAACACGTCTCACAAATAAATCAGTCCAAGAAATTGTTTTGACAAAGGAGCTGTTCAAACAGGCAAGAAGTAAAGGTTGCTCTTTGGTAAGAGAGCTCAACCAAGACGTTAGGACTCAAGGCACGCCAAAGGAGCAAAGTGGAAAAGGGCTACTGTTGACCCCTGGGGTAAGGAAATTCAGGGGGTAGGATTCGCCATATTAAAAAAGAAGGCACTCAATCCAGCTTTGACTATCTACAGATTACAGAACTCAAACCACACAAATACACTTCTCTTTTTACCTCTGTTATATTGATGTGTAGGCAGGCACAGGTTTCAAGATATTTTGGATATGCGGAATACCTTTTTAACATTGCAACTAATGATCATATTTTTTTATGCGTGGACTTTTGCTTTGTAAAGCATAAACAGCAGGCTCTCACTCTTTCTCAGATTTCAATCTACCAATCTCTTTAACCAAGAAAATAATAACAGAATGAACATCATTATGCAGTTCAGCTTATCAAGCCTCCAGATTAAATTTGATTTGCTTAATAAGTAAGCTATTAACTCATTAGCAGTTGAAATTTCTTCTGCTTCTTTGAGCTAATTTTTCGCTGTTAATACTTCGTCTATCCATTTTGGTACTTTCATGGGTTGAGCACTGAAGAATGGGTGACACACAAGAAAGCCCAATCCCAACTATCTAATAGATTAGATGCAACTACGGAACTAATGAAACCTAAGTTATAAATCCTCTTTGTTGGAAATTTAGGTTCAAGAAGAAACTAATCTACACCAGTATAAACTCACACTAAACATGATTTGCTACATTTCTGTCATAAAATTATCTAAACATGCCTCATTTCAAAAAAAATATCATGCATAAGAAAGGTGTCCGTAAAATTCAAACCACAGTAATATATAATATCCAGCAGCCATATCAAAAAAATCTCTTACCTCAACGTTAACTTTATCAAAAAGCTCAAGTTTCAACTCATATGCATGGCTTTCCGGCCCAGCTGTAGCAGAGAAGGTAAAAACTCCTTCAGGGTCCAGATTTACCTTTGGATTTTTAGCATCAGGTAATTGCACAGTGAGATACACCACATCTGGTGTCTGGGCCCATTTCACTTGTGGATGGCGGCTACGAATTCATAAAGAAGAGGGGAAAAGAAGAAGCAATTTTTAGCCAATAGCTCATCCCAGAAGTGAAAGAAAAAAATGTGAAACAAAATTGTCTGCTGTGTCAATGAATGTTCCTTCCAAGAGGTAGCGTTTAGATGCACTCAACAAGCCTATTGAGTGAACAATGATACGAATGAGCAGATACAAAAATGCAAAGGCATTTGTGCACATTATACAATTAACAAAATATTTCCTATCGAGCAGAGTTACAAGGAAAATAGAGATGCAGAAAAGTGGCATCACCGAAGTCATGCGAATGCGAGTATTATGAGGGAACCCTTATGGGATTTTTGCATTCGTCTAAGGGATTTTCTTCCGGACATTGTATATACCAAAATAACCTTACTTAGTTTAAACTATTAAGTAATATATAATGACTTTCGAGGTGAACTTTCATATTTGTTGAATGATTTTATGATATAGTTAAATCATCTCAAAAGAATAAAGTACTTTCGAATTTTATCTTTATATTTTACTTAAATAAAATAAAAATCTTGATTTTGTCCTTCATAATAAATATTGGTAAACATTTATCTACTTATATAATATTAACTATTAAGTAAATCCCTTTATGTCGTTACTCATATTTTGATACTTGAAAACACTTTTTGAAAAGTTTGGCGAAACACAAAATATTGCTCAAAAGCGCTTTTCAAATTGACTAACCAAACACAAACTAATTTTCTCCAAAATTACTTTTTTGAAAAGTACTTTTGAAAAAAACACTTTTCAAAATAAGCTAATTTTTTCGGCTTGGCCAAACAGGATATAAGGCAGATGGAAATAAACTTGCCAAACTCCTAATTTCATTTTTTTATTATGAACGGACAAGGCAACTCTACTGACCAAGACTTAGACATAAAGCATATGTCAAAAAACAGTCCAAACTCCTAATATTTCATCTGTAACAGATCATTTTTGAGTATAATTCAAAATAAAATTTACATTGAAACAAAATTCTCATCAAAGAAACACCTAAAAATAGATAAACACATTAATGAATTAACGATCAGCCCTCCGATGAAAATATCAATGAATTACAACTTACATCTCAAACTAGTTAGAATACTCTAGCCCCGGTATCACCGTTATTGAAGAGGAAAAAAAAAAAACTCAACGAACACTCTGTAATTAAACCAAATACGCATTTTGAAATCGTATAATAAAATGCAGTAAAGCATATATTACCTCATCGTTGTAGTTTAAGCGCAGATGGAGGAGAAGTGAAAACCTAGAAAGGCAGAAACTGTAGAGGCACAGCTGGTAGTAATTTGCAAAAGTGATGAGTACCTACCAACTGTACCAAAGTATTCTAGAATGTTCTTAAACCTCTGAGGTTTTGCTTGCGTGTGAGACTCGAATAACAGTACGATGGGCTTCGAGGTTCGGCCCAGTAGTCTTTGGGCCCTTAGCAGATTGATGGATCAATTTTCTCATCTAGCCCAAGAGGTTTGTGTTAATGGTAGAACTGACACCAGGTAGCCACTTTAAGCACCTCTATTAAAAATATATCCAATCATTGAATATTATTTAAACTTTGCCAATTTTGACATACTTCAGTTCATTGATACTGTTGTTTTTCGTCCTTCTTCAGGTCTTCATTTTAAACTTCAAACCATCACGTCTGAATTCAAGCTTTGCCAAAGTCAGAGATAGAGTAAGAATTTGAAGTTTATAGGTTTTAAATTCTAGTCCATTTAAGTTACTGGTTTCTAAATTAATAATTTATACATGTTCAATAAATTTTTTACGATAAATATTGGATTAAAGTTATTGGGTCCGGCCGAACCCGTAGCATGTATTCTAGCTCCGCCCTGGCCAAAGCTTACTCCTGTATCGATTAGAATTGCGCTTACTCGGAAGCGATCTAGAAATTAAGTTTATGGGTTCATACAAAAATCTTAAGTTAATATACAATAATGGCTGGATTAACGAATTGGGTTCCAAGTTAAATATTCTTATACATTTAATGAATTTTTCAATATAAATACAGAATCTAAACAAAAATTACTGAGTTCACGGGAACCCGTAACTAATGCACTGAATCCGCCCTTGCCGGCTTACTTAAGAAGGTAGGTCTTCTTGATTTTGAGACGGCTAAAATTTAAAAACTTTGTAAAAAATTTGACTATTCTTTAAATAGGGTTCTTAAAAACGGCTAATAGTGCACTTTTAGGAGTTTAGGAGTCATTTGGTTCGGCGCGTACGAAAAAGGATATCACTATAAAATTTTGTAGGATATAAATTTCTTAAAATCGTGTAATTCTTTAATTGAAGAATTAACTTAAATAGTCGCTTACCCTATCATTTAAATTAAAAATAGCCAATGAATATATAATATATGTATAATTTATATATTATATATAATATATAATCTATGCATATTAATAAAAAAAATTAATATAATCGACTATTTGTGTAAAAATCAATTCTTAATTTACTACTCCACAACATTGTCCATTTTGTTATACGTTCCACTATTTGGCACTTCTTTGATTTTTTATATACATGAATACGTTTCATGAATTTTTATATATGTAACAAAGGCGTTTTAACATAAGGTTTAATTTATAAACGCTTATGATTAACAAATTTCTTTTTTAGATTATTAAATTATATTTATTATAGAAGGTTACATATTACGATAGTGTAATAAAATTATGCGCTGGATTTATGATTTTGTAATGAAGGGATTTTTACCCAAATTGCAGGCTGGATTTACTGTGTAATTTTTCTAACCGCTATATATAGACTATATGCTGGTTATATATTTATTTTATATTTTATACAAAAATACGTAATGGAGTATGTAGTCTATATATATACATAGACTATATGCTGATTATATATATACTGTGTATATCGATAGCCTACTTTTAATTAAGATAATTGGGTAAACGCCCCTTTCTTTTTTTAATATTTTTCAATCGCCTTTGTTTATTGTGAATCCGTTCAACATATATGCCTTCACTCGGGCCTCAAAAAAGCAGAGAAATATTGAAGTGACGTTCAAGTCCGTGATTGCAATGCCGCCTCCACGCAAGCCCTTGGTCACCGAGCCGACCTCGTTCAAGTAATGGAGTATGCAGGTTGCTGATCAATAGCAGATCCAGGATTTTAAGGTCGTGGGTGCTCACTCAGTGGCTGTATAAAAAAATTGGTTCATGCAAGAATTGATCCCTAACCACTTCATATTTGTGCACTCTATTCTCACCTCTTAACCAAACCCATAAGACTTTTTGTTTAATGGGTGCTTGCTAATTCTTTATACCAGTATTTCCTGTATTTTTTTATATAATTATACAGAATTTGCGTCGGGATTAATAGGTACTTCAACACTCCGCACGGTTAATATAGATCCGCCCTGTTGCTGATATACACATGAAAGTGACAATACTTTCTGTCCTTTTCTGGCATCTTATTCCAGCGACTTCTATTCTCTGTAATCTTTATAACTATCAAAGTAACCAAACATTGAATTCGATTCTATTACGATAAGAATAAAACAAAACCCCCCCAACTTTTCTTTCGTGTTTAAATAGCCATTTGCTTTGCCTTTTTCGTTAAATATCTTTTCAGTTTATTCTGAAGGGAAGAAAATATTATTTTTATCAACAACCAAAAAATCAGAGAAATATTTTTTTAATTAATTTATTCAAGATGGCAACAACAGAGGAGAAATCAGTTATGGTTGTGGGAATAGAAGACAATCAACACAGTTTTTATGCATTGGAATGGACTTTGGATCATTTTTTTGGAACTTCACCTTCTCCTTTCAAACTTGTCATTGTTCATGCCAAACCTTCTCCTGCTTCTGTAATTGGCCTCACTGGTCTAGGTGCGTATTGTTAAACTTTCTCAGTTCCATTTTACATTACAATATTTGATTAGACACAGAGTTCGAGGTCGGAAAAAAAAATTCTCGATACGTATCTAAATATTCTTAGAACTAGTGGTTTATATATGTCATGACACCTTTATGGTTATAAGAGTATGTCAAACTTGACACCTTTATTTTAAGAGCAAAATAAAATATTTTTTATTGATTAGTGTATAGGTCAAAATCTGCCCTAAAATATTTAAAACAATATAATGCTAAAGGAAGAGTCATCAAGCCGTCACTAGTCGAGGTCGATCAGGAAGCAACAAGATTTGTGGCTGATATGTTAACAACGATCGAGGTGGAGCATCGTTAACAAAGTTGTAACGACTAGTTTACGAAAATAGTATATTAAAGGAAATATTCTAGTAGATATTCTCTTTACTTGTACTATTAAGGTTTGTTATGAAAATGTCCCATATAAATAGAAAAGGAGACAATGGTGGAAGGCATGTGACATTCATTATTTGACAAGAACCAACTACCGATCGAAGATTCTCTCTTTCTCTTATAAAGATACAAATACTATCTTTTCATCTAGATCCTTGTTTGTATTATCCCACACCCTTCTATCAGATTCGAGAATAATTCAAACATTCTGGAATTTGTATGTCATTCATCACTGTCAGGATAATCAACTAGTTCATACTTTATTGAGTGAATCATTCTCTCTATTTACTTAAATGTCATTTATTATTTTTTCTTGCTATATTATTGCTCATCCCTTTTGGAATAGTTAATGCATAAAGTTGTCAATCTTTCAAGACTAGTCACCATTTTGGAGATAACATTTAAAAATATTATTATTAACTAAGTTTAATCCATTATTATATAAATAAACTGTTTAAATTGAAAGTTACACTTTTTGATCAAACAAAGAATTTTTTTGACGATATAGAAAGATGTCATATTTTATCAAACTAAAAGAAAGTGCCATGTAAAATGAAATGGATTGAGTTTCTTTTTACATGCTGAAGTTTGATTGGATCGTTTGAGGCATTAATTTGACTGCTAAAGTTTATGGTTGAATTATAATTAGCTATATATATATAAATATGTGTTCTCTCTAACGGTTTAATCTTTTAAAATATTCCTATAAAATAATTAGGATTGGAGTTCTGAAAGTAGTACTATATGATAATGTTACTACTGAAATAGTGTCAAACAGGAAAAGTTTGATATATGCCGAAAAAACATGGGGAGTATGTATATATTATTTAGACTATCTGCAGCATCTAAGTTGCTCTCATCATTGGTAGCTTTCATTGGTGTTAAATTTCTTCCTATTCTTATAGTTGTTCTCATAATTACCGGTGTGACAGTATCATACTTTTGACGCGAAATATAAATATATGTATATATATTCGCTAAAATCGTAACATGTAATTGATATAAACTTGTAATTTTAAAATATAATGGTTTGGCTTTAAAAGTTAAACTTATTAAGATTGAATTCAGGATCTGCCTATGGTGAGGAGTATATATTGACTAGAAATTGGGCGTCTCGTGATGTCTTGATTTCTTTTTGATGAATTGTAGGCAGTGTGGAAATCTTGCCGTCGATAGAAACGGATTTGAAGAAGATTGCTGCAAGGGTTGTGGAGAAAGCTAAGGAGATCTGCACTGCAAAATCCGTATTTGGACTCTTCCTTCCTTTTATTTAACGAGTTTAAGTTATATATATTGTCATCATCTATCTGTTGAAAAATATAATTTTACACGTCACTTATTATCCAATAGTGATTGTATTATTAATTTTTCGCAGGTGAATGATGTTGTAATTGAGATCGAGGAAGGTGATGCCAGGAATGTCCTATGTGAAGCTGTAGAGAAGCATCATGCCTCTGTTTTAGTTGTTGGTAGTCATGGTTATGGAGTTTTAAGGAGGTAAATATTCTTCTGGATCTTTACACAATTAGCCGTCCGGATTTATTATTTACTTTTTTTGCCGGTATATATAAATATCTACTGGTTATTTTCAGTAAAGCAGTTGACGGGCAGCTATTTAGGTTAATTCTTCCTATTTTCTTTTTTCTAATAAAATGAAACGAAGAATGATTTTCTCTGTTTTCTTATGATGGATAACAATTGAACAAGGACTTAAGTTAATATACAATGATAGCATTAAAATATTTTACCAACCAATAGTTATGTTAGGCAAAGCACGAAAAATGATTGATCAAATTCGTGGATGTTACTATGACGAAACGATTAGAGCTCATGCCTTTTCGAGCATGTTATCCTATTTAAAAATTGGATTATTATGCAGTAGTAAATATTAGTAACAATATATATATATATATATATATATATATATATATATATATATATATATATATGACGAGGTGATGTCTGTAAATTTACCTGGTAGAAATGTAAATGGTTGTAAAATCTTTGGGTCATCCAGAAGTAATTCTTCGTAAAACAATCATAAAGATTAGCTCTTTTGAGCAAAAGAATTAGTATACTTACAGATCTACCATTTACATCTAACCCTAAACACAATGGTAAGATAAGATCTGAACAAATCTTTTACAAGATCATATAATTTATAGATCTATGAAGTTTTATGCCAGAACTGACTCTTCCACATACAGTAGAGTTAATTTTGTTCTTACTCCATCCTGTTATAGTGCAAAGATGTTAGATCTGATGATAGATTTGCAGATCTACTAATTAGATGCCTTGACCAGCAGTGGCCACCATGATCATCTGCTGTAATTTAGCAAGAATATTATATTCGGAACAGCCACCGATATTCCACTCATAGATATTATGAGCATTATAATTATTCTGCATGGTATTAGGTCGCTCTTCTAAGACCACGTCAGGATGTGTAGCTCTAGGGTAATAGAGTTTTTGAGGCTTTATATATATATAGAGAGAGAGAGAGAGAGGTTCCGGTGAAGCCAATTTGGCCTTGAGTAAAGATGATGCAGATTTAGATATATTTACTTTATAAGTGATCCGATTATAAATGTCGTAGAACTTAAAACTCCTTGTGCAATTGGTTGTGCAGGACTGTTTTGGGCAGCGTAAGTGACTACTGCGCTCATCATGCCCACTGCAGTGTTATGATTGTGAAGAAGCCAAAGCATAAATCCTAAGGTATTTCTACTTGGTATCTGATTCTATTTGAGCCAACAAGTTTTAGAGGTTACAAACATGTTATCATTTTCTCCAATTTGTGGAGGAGAACTCAATTAACTGTGTGTATTTATCCAATTTGTGGCGGCGAAATCAGTTAACTCTGTGTATTTATCCAATTACTTGACTCTCAATTTCAATATTTAGCTATTTTAAGGTTGTAGTAGTTGTGTAAATTGTAACATACTAGTGGCAAAATACTCTTCGTAATAATTCACAATGTTAAATAAGAGACAGTATATGAAGCCAACTTTAATAGTGAGTATGATGTAACATTTAAACTCATCGAAATCTGATATTTTATAAAATAAAATAAAATAAAAACAAAAAAACAACTAAATGTTCTATATATTTTTTATCAGTATTGTTTACCCTAAAAATTGGATAACAATTGAATTTGTTCGCAGTGCTAAGGATCTGTAAACTAATTAATACTTGAATAACGATGTAATAAAATAATTGAAATATGAGGAAAGAATAGCGAAACCGTTAATTATGATGAGCAAAGCAAAGAATATGAACCCTTCTTGACAGTGATAATGATTATCTTTTGATAGCTAAAGAGAGGGGAGTTTTTTATTGATGTTTTTCCGATGATTACAACTATGAGCGAAAATCTGTTCTTATAAGCTACAATTGGAATTATTAACAAGGTAAATAACTGATTATAGGGTAAATCCCCTAAAATCTGGGATAAAATCTCCCCAAATCACGTTGTAACGGTTGAGACAGTTGAGATAATTACTCCTGGCGAAATATCCGGCGATAGGCTAAATATGCGGTTCGAGGCCGGTCTTCGATCCTTTAGCGTTTCCCGGTCGGTCGCATCGGTTCATTTCATCCCGGGTGATTCAACGATCGAACCCATCTTTTTGTCTCCGTACCGGATGCCCATGTTATGACTTTTTCTAGTTAGGTCAGCCCCGACCCGAACTTGTACAAAAGTACTTTACCCAATACAAGTATATAAATTTTCAATATGATAAAAAGACTCTTTAAGAACGTTGGATTAAATTGTTAGATATGAGACAGCTAAGATTAAGGAAAAAATGACTTTTCGATCACCTTTAGCTTGACAAAAGCAGAATATCCTTAGCAGATACCAACTATATGGACCGTCGATGTGACAAAGATATAACCAAGGTACGCAAACAATTAGACCTACTTTGGGTGTAACTTTTTCACATCTACGATTCATGTTATGCGGCAGAAGGGATCAAAAATAGTGACATCAAGATTTACGGGGCTCGGCCAATATGTTTGTTAGTAGAAGGAATAGTTTCACTATATAAAGTATATAGAGAACAAAATTTGAGATCTCGCTCTACTTTACACAGAAAAAACACAAGAAAATTTCTCACAAATTCACTCAGAAAAAACTTTATACAAATAATATTTCTCACATCACTTCTCTAATAATATCTCACAACTCTCTTTCTCCCAATACTTTTCTTACTTACAATACTCATGAAGAATTGAGATTGATAGAAAAATGAGAAGAAGTTGCCTCTATTTATAGGTAAATTTTTCAACATAATCAAAACATTTTTTATTTGGGTCCACTTGAAATAAATTAGTTGCCAAGTTGAAAATGAACAGTTTCCATAAGTTGACTCTAAAACCAGATATGTTTTAGGGTGTGTTTGTTATGACGGAGCATATTCTTTCATTTTTCACTATTTGGAGGTACAAAATAGTCTGGAAAATATTTTCCTAGATATTACATTTTCCTGAAATTGGAGGAAAATGACTTCCCTAGAAAAAGTTAGGAAAATAATTTTCAAAAACTCCACCTACTCTCACATCTAACCTCAACATCCTCCCCCTACTCTCACCTAATCCTATGCATCATGTATGTTTAAGCTCTGAATCATAATAGAACACGTGAAAAACCATAGAAAATTGCAGAGAATTCCTATACCATCGTCCACCTGCTTAAAAATCGCGTTTGGTAGATTGTACTAAGTAAAATAATTCATGTAATCCCTACATTACTTGTGTTCGTACAAACGACCCCTAAAAGTCGCCTATGGAATGCTTTTCCTTTTCCTTTTAAAGTCGCCTATGCTTTCATGCATTGGAACATTATTTTAAAAAACCTACATACTGTTTTCTAGAAATATATTGTTGCAGAATCAAGTTCATAGTAACAAGGTGCAACGAGCTCCCAAATCTTTGACAGGAGCCAATGCCACCAGCCAACAGAAACAAATCTTGCCAAAAGGTCAAAGTGCTAAATAACAATGTCATTACATAAAATATCCCTTCATCACCAGGCAAATAACAAAAACTGCAAAAATTCCAAGACATAATTGTCGATTCTTACCATCATACATGCTGCAAAGGTTTTTAAATGCTAAAATACTGCAATCTTCCCAGGTCAGAGAAGCAAAAGTTTACAATTTAGTTCTAGTTTCTCATGGACCAAGATTTCAGAAGCCATTTCATGTGATGACCTCTTGCAGGAAAAAACGACCCCCAACACCTCATGCTGATCTTGTCAGGCACAACAGCACTCTCAATCACAGCAACTGGAGATCAGTTTATTCCACAATGCAAACTTACCTGTAAAATTGTAATCCGAATTCAACAAAATTGTTATGATGGTTACAAAGACAAGCCGACAGGAGATAACTTCGATATGAAAAGAAAGAGTCAACTTCAACAAACAGTTATAGTGGTTCTGCATCAAGCGACCAAATGACTGTCCACAAAGCCATTTTTCTAACCAATTGAAAAATGGCCAGCAATTGATATGATCTACAAAGAACAGACACATGAGAAAAGAGGACCTTGACAAACTCCCACTGCGGCTACGGCTACGGCTCCTGCTCTTGCTTCTCCTGGAACTGCGTGGTTTTGGGCTTTTACTCATGCTCTGGCTCCTCCTGGAATTGCGTGGTTTTGGGCTTTTACTCACACTCCGGCTTCTCCTGGAATTGTGGGGGGTTGGGCTTTCACTCGCATGTTTTGGACGCTGTGGCCAATCGAGTCAAATTTAAAATGCCAACAAACAGAGGATTCCAAGTAAAAAAAGAGGATGTAATCAAATAACTTAATACTACATAGTAGATAAAATGGTTCGTCTGCCAGATTCAATATTTCCAGGTCTCCATGTTATTTTAGAAGAGAGATTTAACTTACAGATGGTACTGGAGATCTGGATCTTGATGGAGATCTGCAAAATGTCCACAAACAACTCAATTTAATATCCAACCTTCCTCTTAACAACTTTCATCCAACTGCCTTGATCCATTTCCACGTCAGAGTGACCATAAGCAAAGTAGATATGCAGAAACCCGTAATCATTTCACCATCCCAAAGAGAAAACAATGACATGTATGAACCCATGCAAGTTACCTAGTTAAGGAAGAGTTCTAGTCAATAATTTAAGTTTGTGCTGTTTGAAAGACCAATTAACAGGAAGCGAAAGAACCAATTAGTGTCTTTATTAGCTTGGCAGATGGCGATCCCAAATTCAAATTGAAGTTGGTATGCCAGTCCAGCTTGACCATCAAAATCCATGATCTTCTTGTTCCCAATCTAGCACCGACAGACATTTCATGATGCTCATTAGAAGAGACACACCATACAAGGATTCCGAAGTTGCCATCTAGAAAACATCATACCTCCACAACAAAAAATGTTGTAGGCAAGATCCTATCCACTCAAGATCCTAATATGCAATCCAAGATCCTCGCATATATCCAACATCTAGAAAAACCAACAATGTGACTTCTCATATTTACAAAGGAAACAATAAATGAATATACCTTGACAACACAGTATATTTTCCCAATACGACATTTCCAAAATGCAAAAGTAACAAGCAGCATAGGAACAACCAACTTCTAAATCTAACACCCCGCAACTGTTTTCTTTCTAATGGATTCAACTGGAAAGCAGTATCAAGACATCCATTCTTAACCGAATGGCCACGTTTAATAGCAGAACTTGCAATGAATGCTAGAAATTCTGGACAGCAGGATTAAAAAAATAAACAACAATCCCATGCACAAATAGGTTAAAAGATTAACAGGAATCGTATAAAAGAGCAGAGCAGTATAATGTTCCTTAACTTGTTTGGTCTATCAAATGGTTCGACATTACTGTCAAGTTCAAACCTTTAAGCAGAATGAAGATACCATCTAGATATCTCTCTCCCTCCCAAAAAGGCAGACGCAGTTTTTTTACCTTACCATAACACACAGCCTCTTGAAAATCCAGTATGAGCAGGATATTTGCTAATGGTAGCTTCCCATTCACCCGCTAAGCCACCACAACTTTCCAGATCTATTGCAGATAATATACAACTAAAATAAAGCATAATAATGCATCACGAAGTAAAGGGGGAATAATTAGAACATATTTTAGATGAGCTTTGCAATGTGAACTTGTCAATTTTACATGCAGAGATATGTGAAAGCGAAAGGAGTCACATTGCAAGAGAACTTTTGCTTCAAGGCCATCTTACGTCAACAACAATACAAGTTTAGTCCAGGGTTCAGGGTGTTTGAAACAAGGTGCTCAGCTGCTTGCCCGCTAAATGAATGAAGTCCAGTAGGGATGCAACAACTAATTCACAGGTACCTCTCACAATGAGAAGATTAAAATGATTCAAATCGATAAGCACAAGGACTCAGATAAAAACATATATTAACGTTATATACCAGTGTTTTGGATATCGTGTGGCCACAAATAGCGACGAGGGCCCGCGTCACTGAGGCGAGAGGCGAGCAGCGAAGCGCCCGCCTTTTCGATGTGAAGCGACAATTTATACAAAAAAATAAAATATTATATATATAACTAAAAACTCAATAACAATAATATATTAATAAATATATCAATTCAAAAATTAAAAACTCAATAGATAGTCATAGTAGATTCATATCACAATATGCAATTAATTCTACTCTATAACTGAAAAAGGAGGAAATTTCAGGTTTGAAGTTTTGAAGAAATTCTCTGCCTCTTCCCAACAGTGAAAGATTTGAAAAAAAAGAGCAAAAACAATAGCAAAAACAGGGTGCATTACAGCTGTTCAATCAAAAACAGAGCAACAAAAAAAAAAAAAAGAGAAGATCAGAAGAAGAAGAAAAACGAAAAAAACAGAGCATAAATCTGTTCTGCTGCACAGTTGCTCGACAAAAAACAGAGCAAAAAAATAGAAAGAAGAAGAGAAGATCAGAAGAAGAGGAAGAAAAAAACAGCAGACTCTCTGTTCTCCACTGTTGCTCGACAAAAAACAGAGCAAAAAAATAGAAAGAAGATAAGAAGAAGGAAAAGAAAGAAAGAAAGAAAGAAAGAAAGAAAGGAAGGAAGGAGAAAGGAGAAAGAAGAAGGAAGAAAGAAGAAGAAACCTGGGCTGGGTCGACTTGGATGAGGAAGAGGATGGCAGAAACTTGAAGCTTTCAGGTTGAAAGCGTCTTGGGTGGACTTGGCTGCTCTGTTGTTTGAAGGTTGAAGAAGAAAGAAACGTGAAATTGCTGCAAGCCCTAACGTTTTAAGTCGCTGGTATTTTCTTTTAATGTCTGCGCCTTTTTCTTTCTTTTTTTTTCAAAAAGTGACGCCACAGCTCGCCTCTCGCACCACAGGCAGAGGCGCTCGCCTTTTACAGTCGCAACGCAACGCTATTAGCGCTGAGGCTAGCGCTATTTATAACACTGCGTTATACTAGATGCATCTTTTACATACCCAGCCCTAACAACAGAAACGGGTTAGCATATAACCAGTAAGGAAGATTACCTTGACACAGAGCGTCCTTTTAAACCAGAATGGGGCTGAGACGACACAGATCGAGAACGAGATCTTGTACGCTTTGAAGATTTAGCTTTAGGAGATTTGCTGCTTGGAAAGAGAATATCAATAAGATCCATCATAGCATTAAAAGGTGAAGCCACTAGCTAACTAGCTATAATATCTGCAAACTACATTATCCAAACCTTCTGCTCCGGCTACGACTTGGACTGCGGCTACGACTCTTTCTTCCTGAGTAAGAACGGCTGCGGCTGCGGCTGCGGCTGCGGCTTCTAGAATTATGTTCCTTCACCTACATATGATGGAGAGTTATGGAATAGAATAACAAACCAAAAAAGGCATTAAGCATGCTATAACTGAAGTATTTTAAAAATGTCCCCATCATACTCGAATCGTCGAACGAGAAAAAGCATTCCGGAACTCAGATTCATCAAGTTTTTTGATCTATATACAAAGAACATTAATTGCATTTGTTAGTTGAGCAAAAAAGTATTTAAAAAATATCTTGAAACAAAATTCAGGCTAAAATACGGAATAAGAAAAGAGATAACTTACAGCATATTTCATGTCATCGTAGTTAGTATAATCCACAATCCCAGTGGTTCCTGAAGAGCAAAATTAATTGTTACCACACCATCCGCAATCACAAACTAGTTAAGGAGACCAGATGCTTCACACGATGAAAATTGAGTAGAAGCACACAAAAATTATGTCAAAGATAAGGCTTCACACATTTGAAACACACAAATAAGAAAAAACTGAAGCACAATACTTTGGACAGGCCCTTAAACTGCTTGGTTAGACCTTTGCACCATTTTTAGTCACAAAACCACTACCTTGAACCATACGACAACTCTCAGCTGAAGAGTGAAGCAAACCCTTAAGTCAGACAAAACATATCTTGCAGAAGGCTATACAGTAATGCAACAGATGCTTTATCAGTCAAAACAGTTGTAGAACTGGAAGACACTTATTCCTACATTGCTATCATATGTGGCAGATATAGACTTTATTCTTTAATCTTTTTGGAGTACAATGGGCATGGGTAGTGCCTGTCCCATTGAAGGAGACAATCAGCTGGCAACAAAGGAAGGTAACTGAGGAAGGGAAATCACTCTGGAGAACAACTCCTTTGTGCAGACAGTTTGCAAAGTGTTAAGTGTCCCACATTGGTTGAAGGAATGGATGGTTTAACTCCTTGCATGGTCTTCAGACAGGCCTCACCTCATGAGGTAACTTTTCTAAACATGATATCAGAGCCACACGCATCCCTATTCTTGGATTATCCAATGCCGCATCCCATGTTATACTATGCACACACCAGCTGTCCCGTCTTGGGCAGTGGGGATGCTAAGTGTTCCAAAGTGGTCCAGAAAATGAATTGCTGTCTCCTTATGGCTTATATGGTCTTGGACAATGGTTACTTAATGAGCTAACTTTTGAATTGAGTTGGTCCATGGTCTCTTTTAAAGGTGCTTCAGAGATGCTTTGAAGTAACAATAGAGGCATATACGACATAAAAAGATGTTTATGAAACTTCGGTTTTTGGTGTAAAGTGCATGATATAGATGATTTAATCCTCTTATGGACTTTATAGAATCTTTTGCATAGTTGTAAGAAAATATTAAGAAAAAAAGGGGGCTTGTTACAAACTTGCAATTAAGAATATTATAAGTGCCTCATTGAGTTCCCATAGATAGTTTAAGGGTCTTTATTATCATTTTCCCCAGTAATGCAATATAAAAGGGTAATTGAAATAGTTAAGAAAGAAAAGAACCACTGCAGAACATATTCATTTTTGAGAAACTAATAACACAATTTAAGAATAAGAAAATATCACTCTCCCAACAACACCACATTGACTTCAACCATTAGATGTATTTAAGACAAGTGATGGTAGTTTCTTTTGAGTGCATCCATGAGGTACCAGCTTGTATTGGGTGAGTTATAGAGAACCATGTTTTAATGTAGGTTTCTCTACTCTGTGGTGTACTGCTTATATACCCAACAACACTAAAATTACTTACCTAGTAAAAAAGCCAAATGAGGACAATTTTATGGCTAGAAAAAGAATTCTTAAATACCTAAGACAAAGCAGCTCCTGGTAAATTGTTCAAACTCATCAAAAAGACCTACCAAGGCTATTTTCCCAACAAAATGTTGGAAATGATAGCATTACATAGACTTTTTAGCTAAAATTGTTCCTTATATGTAGGAGTAGCTCTGTTTTCCTCCTTTAAAAATACCCTGCAGCATCTTTAATCCCTTAAGTTTAATGAAGTGGAGCACTTTTGGTCTAAATAACGAAACAGGGTTAAAACTAACGATGACACTGTTAAAACACAAAAACCTAGCAGTAAATCCTCCAATTCCTTAATCACCTATGAAGAAAAGACGTTAGAGGCACATATGCTTCTAAATCCCTTTGCTCTGAGATTTCTTCTCTCTATGTCATAAGGGATATAAAGCATAGCTCTTTCAAATATCTCAGCACTGATCTGGAAATCTTTTGATCGGAAGTGCTCGTTTGCAGTCTGCACTATGGAAGAATCAATAACTGATGTTAAAAGATTCATAGAAAGCTTTTTCACTTTTATATACATTACCAACAACGTGAAAAAACAGAAACAAGGTTTTGCTTTCTTTTTTCTTTTTTATATATGTCCATCCTCCACTAACTTTTGGAATTTATGGCCGAAACAGTAAAGATTGAAATCTTTCAGAAAGGATATCCATTTCACTTGTTACCAATAAGAAATACTTAATTGTGATAGGCTGCTAGTAACTGCCAGAGGCTAGCTCTTATTAATACAATTCAATCCCAATTAGTTTGGGCGAATTCTTAGTCACCATTCTACTACATTAGGATCCTCTTTAATAATGATACATTAATTAATTCGACAAAACAACTTTTTTTTGTTATTTGCTAGAATTCATTAACCATCAAATTACATAGCAAAATGTGAGCCTTTAGAACAAATCAGATACGACAACTTCGAAAACAGAGTTGAGTTTTGGTATTGCCTTTCTCCTTAAACGCAACTTTTTTCATAGAGCTAGAGTTCATGAATTGTGATTGAGGAATTGCAGGAAAGTGTTGGGTTTAGCTTTTTACAGCTGGATTTTGGTGTTTAAATAGTGTCACCTTAGTTCTATCCCCATTCAGTTAGTTAGACCAAAGGCACTACTTTAGCAAACTTAAGGAATTAAAGATGCTCAAGTGTATTTAGAGGTCAAATACAAACCTACTCCCATAGATGAGGGACAATTTTGGCTAAAAACTCGCATTACATACATGAATTAAATCTTACTTCGCCCTCTAATTAATCATACTCCCAATGAAAATGTAAACCCCTTATCAAACAGTAGGCTATATTACATGACTAACAACACTTCATTTCAAAAGATTCTAAAAGCTCAGCCCAATCAAGCAAAGAAATTTAAAAAAAAAAAAAAAAAAAAAAAAAACATTGCAAAAGAGAAGCTAAATTGCTTATCTAGTTAAATGCAAAGATCTCAGGGGTCGTTTACTGAATTGGATTAGCCTCTTTATAACATTTATCATGCTTATTAAAGATTGGTGGCAAGCAATAAATGAGATGGCAGTATTATATGGTTTTGGATGACAATCTAATCACCAAGGGAGAAACAGTCCAGGCACCACTTCAAGACACACCACTTCAAGACAGGTACCAACATTTATTCAAAGCATAAAGGAGGCGAATGCACAGGTAAGCACAAAATGTCCTTCAACACGGAAATGGGAAAAAAATAAGCTCTCCTTTTTCCTTCTATCTTCTCCTTTCAGTCGACCGGAGCTCCCACATACCTATCCAATGATGCCCCCAAAACGACTAATCCTCCCCGCCAGACCACCTGGGGTGAATCATATTGCAAGTCCTCAACCCCACCAAGGAACATTTCTTTTAAATTTTCCTCCTTTCTCCCTTTTTCTGCTGTCTTTTTGCCTGCTATTATTATACTTTATGCCTTCTTCCTCCAATCTTTTCTGTATCTTTTTTTATCTTTTCATTTACTTTTTCCTGCTGTAATATTCTTTTTAACTTTCTGTTATTCTTTCTTGTGTTATTATAATACTATGTCACCAAAAGAAACTTTTATAATTGTTCGTCTTGAGTGGATGTAGTTATGTTTTGAATGACCATGTACAACTATAAACTTCAGCCAGGTATTGTAGGACCAAATATTTTAAACCAACCCTAAGCCAGATACTCGATTATATGACGTAGCTGACTGAATCTAATATATCAACCCTGGCCAGGATAGAAATCTCACCCATAATCCCATCCAAACTGAGGGATGATATCACTTTTTCCATGGCAAGCAAGCTAAACTTCATAGTACAAACTAAGCCACAAAATCACTAAATCTATACTTAATCCAAGTTACTGCAGCATTCAGCAATTCTGTACGCTCAATTAACCCAAAAGATTCTACTACTCATGTGTTGCTATCAGCAGCTATTCTCAGGCCATAGACACAGTTTGGTTTTGATCCAGTCTAAAAAGACAATATTAGATGCTATAATGGGGAAAAAGACACTTGAAGACACAATGATTAACCTACAGCTACATTCTACAAAAGGTTTTAAGAAAGGATTCTACTTTAAGAAAGCGCTTCTACTTAACTACAGAGATGATCGGCTAAACCAAGACTAGAAGTTCTACAACAACCAAAACAGTTGAGACTCAAGCTGTTCAGCAAATAAATTGCTATTTTCAAAACAACTTGCATGGACTCTCCAAAATGATGCCACACCGGTGTCGGATCTTCCAAAAATACACTATTTTTGGAGGATCTAACACGCACCCGGTAACATTTTCAGAGAGTCCGAGCAACATAGAATACAAATCCTTCTTCTCCCACCCCTTCTCAAAAGAAGAAAACCTAAAAGAAAAACAGAGAAATGAAAAAGTGAAAGGGGAGCTTCAGACTCAACTCTTTATTTATCAAAATATAGTCTCCTGATGTAGACAAGCTTTTTGTGGTGTAGTATAAAACAAACCTTTATATAACCCAAAAGATAAAAGATAGGAGCATAAAACTAGTTTTTGTTGTCTATCATCTTACCACCACCCTCACGGAAAACTTGTGAGAAACAAACATCCCCAGCTCGACGCATGTGATCCTATATATAAGAAACATTGAATACAAATATTCAGCGGCTTGAAGATAAATATTGGAAAAAGAGGATAACTTTTTTCCCTTGTCTTTATGATTTACCACTCAGACACCACTCACCTTAAGATCCTGCCAGGATGCTGAATGGGGCAATCCGGTAACTAATACTGAAAATAAACAAGTGAATAATAAGATCAAAAAGTATAAAAATGCAATAAAGCATACTGCGCAAGCACATTTACGATAAACGTGCCTCGATACTCGGTGCGTTTGGGCGCTCCAAATTTGTGATTACGACCACTACTATTGCCACTATAACGATCATTTGCAGATGAGTTACCACGCCCACCATGTGCAAGTTCAACCTGTGTAAATATAAAAAAATATGTACAATTTTAAAGGGCTTAAGCATCCAAAAAAGAAAGCTATTGAGCATTTAAGTGTGATATGTGTATACGATATGTTAATTTGCCTAAAAGACAGACTAGCAGCAAGATGAAACAGACCTGAATAAAGTGGAAGGGTACTATAACTGATC
Source organism: Nicotiana obtusifolia (assembly GCA_002018475.1). Taxonomy (NCBI): domain Eukaryota; kingdom Viridiplantae; phylum Streptophyta; class Magnoliopsida; order Solanales; family Solanaceae; genus Nicotiana; species Nicotiana obtusifolia. Next base: position 221,300 of record MCJB01023245.1, on the reverse strand, counting down.
CCAACTAATATGGGACAAGCATTTAAAAGAACCTAATGGTTTAGGTGAAACCTTAAGGTCATTGGAAATGCAATCAAGACATACGAATTGGAAACCCTGATTCAGTAAAATACAATTGACACATACTTATTAAAGCAAACCAATGATATGGTTGATTGATATGTGTGTACACAATATGCTGTTAAGACTTTACTAACCCTCAAGCGATGCCCATCAAAATCATAACCATCACGCCCACGAATAGCATCATCAGCATCGCGAGCCTCTTCAAACTGTTAATTTTTCCAACAAAATGATGTCAAAATAGCTTAAAACTCCAGAGGGGTATATATCAAATGAAATTCCTTTTAGCCAGTGCACCTAAAACTCACCTCAACAAAGGCATAACCGGGGGGTCTTGGTGGAACTTTCAGATCAATATGAGCTATCGGGCCATACTACAATTATACACCACACACATTTAAGCTTCAGACTCAAAATAATTGGAAATTAATAAAAGACATCCAACTAAAGTATGAACCAAAGTGTACTACAAGTACCTTGTAGAACAGATCCTCCACTTCTCGCTCACGAATATCACCAGGGAGATTACCAACATAAATTGTCCTACTTGAACGACTCATTATTCCTATAAAAAGTCAAAAGAACTTACAATTAAACCCCACCTGGGAAACAAAATTTAGATAAAAACCAAAAAGTCACAGACACACAGGGATGGAGCCATGATTTCAAACAAGGGGATTCAAAAAATTAAAAAAATAGCACACTTGGAAATTCAACTTGTAACCTAGCAACTTTTGAAACCCTTTTTACAACTGTACCATAATTTGATTTATGCAAAGGGGGTTCAACAATTTATATATAAGCATAAAAACAGAAACCATTTTTGCCCTAGTTACCTAGTATAATTTTAGGACAAAGGGAATTCAATTGAACCCCCTTTCACTCCCTAGCTCCGCCCCTGCATACATACAGACATACACGCATACGATGGTGGAACCACCTTAGGTTTAGCGCTTTCACCGAAAAATTACATTTTGTAGTTAGGTCAATTTTATTATTAGGTATATATATACTATATATTGAATCTCCTTAGCTTTAGCTTCTTGTATCTCTATTTTTTATACTTTGACATTCCTTATTGAAATTACTGGCTCCACCACCGCATATATACATACATCGTGCACAGTTACATACATATATATATATGGCTGCAAAATTACATATATAGATCCATAGATTTTGTACATTATATACTTTGATAAATTATTTCGCTAGTGTATAGACTACTTCTACGCTGGATCTATCTCTGACGGAAGTTTTAACTCAATTGAAAAACAAATTTTAGCGGACAAAAATGTTTAAAAAAAAAAAAAAAAAAAAAAAAAAAAAAATTGAAAATAGATCTTTATCAAGGGAACTACCATGAATGGAGACTGGAGAATCGTACCTCAGAAGATTTGATGACGGATGAAAACAGAGAGCCGAGAAAGGAGAAAATTTTGGAAAGGTTAGGGTTTTAAAGAATAAAGGGTTGAGGATGTTGCTATAAATATCTTGTTCTCAAGCTTGCTGTCTTTCTATCCTATTGGACACGTCTTTATTATTTTTCTTTAGTTACATCACAAAATTATGAAAATTATGTTTTCCGATAAAATTTACTCTTTTCGAGATGAAAAAAATGATAAAATCTTTTCTTTCAAACTAGTTTATACGTACGCGACATTACGTATACTCATGCTTTCATGGATCTAGATCGGCTAGCAATATTCCGCACGGCGTCACTAGATTCAGGATCTAGATTGTATCTTTGTCTTCAAACAAAAATCAAATTTAAGAGATTTTATGATATAAATATTTAGCCTTATTATTATTATTATGTAGATGATTAGTTGTATGGCTAATCTTTTATCCGAGCAAGGGGCCTGTCAGCCACTAAGTACTGTAGTGACTTTAGATCATGTGTCTAGGATACCCCGAAGGATTCACTGAGATCTCAACAGCCTTAAATAACTCAAAATAAACGGCCTTATCACCAGACGCTAGAAGTAGCCACTAAGGCAAATCTGAAGTCTGCAGTAGATAGCAGGGCTGTACCACCATCTCGGAACCAAGCTAAATATTTACATAATATAAGTTAACTATTCATATTTAGAGTCTCTTTTTAACAAATTATATAAATATTGTATGATAATTTATCTTTGAGTAATTAAAGAAAATTATATATTAGAAAATAAATATTGATCTTATATAGCTAATTCAATACAGAAAATTATCATATAGAAGTCTTTAATCATGCGTTGATGTTCAGCTTAAAATTTATTTCAGTTTCATAATTTATCACTTTAATTTCACAAACTACTATGCTTCCTTTTTAATTTCAACAAAAATATATAGTCCTTGAAGATTTAAGATGGAATAAATTTAAAGTATATTTTGAAGTATTAGCTTAGAAGAAACTTACATGAGAATTTGATACCAAAAAAGGGAAAAAATAATTATTAGTCTAAAATAAATATTTATTATTCAAGAAGCTTATTGGCCATCAGATAACAAGAAGGGATTAAAAGAGATGTTTAAAGTGAAATAAAAAAAATATGTTAGATTTTCTATCTTAATATTTTCCTTAATATAGATCAATTCATTAAGTTTGATTTAATAAAATATAAAGAGAATATTTTATCATACATTTTAATAAAAACTTGTACTATCATGTATCACTATCATATTGAGTTTAAGTTATACGCATTGGTTTAAAAAGTTTTTAGGCAATCATATAACGTATTAGGTAATTACAGATAATCTCGTTATAAATAGAGTAATTATATTAAAAATAGTACCTGACAGCTATTATGGATTACAATTCATTGATATTATTAGAAAAAATATGAATATTATACAACTTAAATCTATATCACGATCACCAATTAAATCCTTTTAAGTGTGCTTTTCTAACTTAAGTATGATTATTAATTTGTGTATGAAAAGGAATATGATACTCAAATTTAACTGCTTAAATGGCATAAAACTAACGGATAATTAGTATGTGGTAAATTTTATATATTTATTTGTTACAAATTTATTAAGTTTTAACTAATGAATTTATTGATAATCTAATTAAGTTAGCCTAAAACGAATAAATTAACCATAATAAAGTAAGAAAAAGGAAAATAACAAACTTGGGGAGAAACAACGACTTCATTACAATTCGTTCAACAAGTTAAAGTTACCTATAAGGAAATAAAGCTCTTTATATTAGACTTCCAAATATTAGGAAATCAGCAATAAATTAATAATACTTTTTTATTTTTTTTAAAATCTTAATATATTAGGAAAATAATTAAATAATAATATTATCTGATGTGAATCCTATTTTTTAAGGGTAAAAAAGCAACAGAATAATTTTGAATCTGACTTCCTAAGACAAAATATTTGTAAATAAAAAAAATTTCATTTAAAACACTTTTCTTCTAATCCATAGCTATTCAATTTACTATTACCGCACATAATATAATTTTGTACTGATAATTATTGGTGTTGATGGTTCAATAAAAAATCGATCTAAGTCCGAAATTGAATCAAATCGATTAAATAAGTTAATATTTTTTGGGTTTTGATTTTGTTTGATTTTATATTTAAAAACAGATAATAGTTAGTTTAGTTTGATGTTATTAAAAAAATCAAAAAAATATCCGAACTAAATCGATATATTATAATATAATATTTGTAATTATATGTAAAATATATTATTTTTATGAATAATTTTAAATATCTTATATATCTTTCTTTCCTTCTTCGGTAAGATTTTAGGAATTTTTGAGATTGAAATCTTGACTTAATTAATTATGTTGTGAAACATCTAAACTTTTTGCGGTAAGATGATGTATTAGAAGACTCATGCTTTAATTGGCTTCAAATCGTGTATGCTTCAACGTTAATTTAGTCTAGAGTATACGATTTTTCTAATCTTTCTTTTATATTAATGGTTCCAGAATAAGTTTGTAACTGAGGCAGGCTCCTATACCATTGATGTCCAATAGTTTGCAATGGTTTTTGTGGGCCTTGATCTGGAAAATAAGATGATAATGGCTCCTTCGGGGGCTCCGGGGGGCAAGGAAAAGAGTCGAGTCGATCAGGCTCGACGATCGGGAGAAGCAAAACTAAATCAGGATTTGGCCGAAAAAGAAGCAAGGCTATGGATACCAGGTTTCCTTGCCTGCATTAAGATTTAAAACTTGTCGTCAAAAAAAAGGCAATCAATCAGAATCAAGAAAAAATATGGAAATATTGAATCAAGATCTAGATGGATCCCTTAATTGACATCATATATAAATGGTCCATAAAATTGGAATATGGCACAACCCAAACAATACCTTAACAAAATTATTTAGGTTTGAACCCATGTGGCGTAACCATCCCTCTCTCACCAATATTGTTCAACAGGCTTATGAGAGTAGTTATAGTCTTCGGGAGGGGACCTCCAAGTTCCAACATAAAGTCACTATCATCTATGTGATGCTTCAAATGACTAAGAAATATGTGGCTTTGATTAGGTGGATCAATCCATCACTACTTTTTGACAAGTTTAATAGTGATGGTTGTTAGAATATATGCACAACCCTAGAGGGGGGTGAATAGCGTTTTAAGAAACTTTACCAAATTTTCGCAATAAAGATATGCAATTGAAAATGTAAGTGCGAAAATAAGATTGCGAGAAATAAAGTGCGGAAATATAAATGAGAACGTACACAACGATGTATAGTGGTTCACTACAACTTGTAGCTAGTCCACTCCTCAAGATCACACTTGAGTATTTCACTATCTCTGTCAAGATTACGGGTGCTTAACAAACCGTTACAACCACAAAGACTTGATCACACAAGCTTTGCAAATGTTAGACTTGCGGGTGCCTAACCAACCGTTCTACAAAGACTTGATCACACAAGCTTTGCAATGTTAGACTTGCGGGTGCCTAACCAACCGTTACAATCACGAACACTTGACTCACACAAGTTCCGTGAACAACAAGGAAGATTCTCTTCCTCAATACAACAAGGGACAACTTCTCTTAGGTGTATGACAACACAAGTTTCACTCGAATTACAACTCTCTCAAGAGTAGATGAGGTGAAGAAAATATAAGCTCAAGAACACAACTTATGACTTCAAGAAATGGCTCAAAAATTAGCTCAAAAGAGTATGAAAACTTGAAGCAATTTATCTTATCAAATTGGATAATGTGTTGTGTTCAAATGAGGTTTAAGAGGGTGTATTTATAACCCCAAAACCTCACAAATCCGTTAGACCCAAAAACTAGCCGTTTTTGGCTCCAACAGCTATAAGTCATCGATGGCTTATAGAGAAGCCATCGATGGCTTCTTCTCTCTGGAAATTTCCAGTAGCCATAAGCCATCGATGGCTTCTTCATTCTGGGATTGCTACATTAACTTGCTACAGTACTTGCTACAGTGATATCAATGTCTGGAAATTTTCCAGCGCGAATTTTGATTAATAATTTTTGTTTTGTAAAACCAATTGTTTTGAAAAATGTTTTAATGAGTGTTTGAAATCGTTTTAAAACTTTGAGCCAAGTTCTTAAAGACGATAAATAAATCAAACACTTTAAAACTCAAAATAATATTAAGACTAAATGACAACTTCATTAGTCTTCAATCTTTTTGCTTCATCGACTTGTTCCATGCATCGACTCCTAGTTCCTTGAAAGCTCGACTTGTACTCACAACAAAGTCCATAGCAATCTCAGTAGTTTGTCCATGATGGTTTGTCGATTATCAAAACCTATAACAGGACACAAAGTCGTTAGTTAAGATTACATAAACAAGAATGCATTTTCCAACAATTTCCCCCTTTTTGATAATGACAAACAAGATTAGGGATATGCATTCTTTTAGCAAAAAGATTTATTTTGATACAATTGTTATATAAGAAAATACCAATTGTTATATAAAAAAATACTAATTATTTAAAAAAAATGTTATAAAAATTATCAATTGTTAAAGGAACAAGATCAAATCATATGGGTAGATACCAATTGTTAAAACAAACAAGTATATGAAAGAAATTAATACTTGTAGAGATTTTTAACAAGTAGACATATCTTCCCATCTTCCCCCTTTAAAAAATATTATAACAATATTATAAAAATTAAAGGAATATCAGATAATAAATATTCCCCCTCAAATTATGCTTCCCCCTTAATATATGCATATCCATATATTTCATATATTAATTTTCTCTATATATATCTTCCCCTTTTGGCATTAGCAAAAAGACATATATAAAAAGAAAGATTAATTTCATTAATGAAACATGGAAAAATACAATGCATACATAAACATTAAAGGTACATAATTAAGAAGCATTTTTAACAAAATTACAAATATAAAATAGAGAAATCATTTGGAATCATTCATTCCCCTCTTGTCGACGCACAAAATCCCGGAAGTCGGCGTCAAGTTTTTATGTGAATGCGCCTCAATTACTAACTTCTTGAGTTAGATTTGCAAGTTGAGCGCTAATGGATTCCAAAGTCACAGAAGAGGAAGAAAAAGCTTGTTTTGGAACTCTTTGTTGAGATTCCATACCTCTTCGGAATGAATTATCCGTTACCGACCAAATTTTTTGTTTCTTTGGTCGTTGGGCCAATGTTCACCGACACCCCAAAATATGTGAGGATGTCCATCACCAAAAACGCATAAGGGAGTGTTTCCCCCTCACGAATTGCGTCGAACATGTGAATCATGATAAATTGCGGCCAATTTATCATCGCGTTATGCATAATTGCATGCATTATTTTGACGTCTTCAGCCGAGAGAACTATGTGGGAAAATTTTCTCGGTTTCAAAATACGCGTGATGATATAGAAGAGTAGCCTGTGCTCTTCATTCATGTTCGTAATGGTTGGGCGACGATTTGCCCGGTGAAATTGTTCAATACCCATTTGGGCCAAAAATGGTGCCTCTTCAAAGGCGGCCCCGTGAACCCCGGTGTAAAGAGTAATATCTTCTCCATTTGTGAGAAGTCCGGTGATTTCAGAAAGAATCTTGCAAGAAAGGAATATTTCCGTACCATTGAAGGAGGATACGAGATTTTCGTCAACTCTTCGAAGATTTGAATAGAAAGCACGAATCAAATCTTCATGGATGAAAGAGAGTTGATTGGTTACGATGTTTATAAGACGAGTAGATTCTAGAGAATTATAGAGAGTATTGAATCCCTTCATATTGAAATAAACATGCTTTACATATCTTGGTGGAAGAATTTCTCGTTGCTCAAAATTATCACGAAAATTTTGAAGCTCTCTTCGTGATGAGAATGTTAGAAGAAGTAGAGGAGGCCATTTGAAATGTTGAAATAGAATAAGGAGAATGTTTGAGCAAGATAAGAGATTTTTGTGTGTGTAAAATAGTTGTATGAAGACCTATTTATAGAGTCTTGGAAGAATATGATCGTTTGGGGGCATTTGGGTCATTTCAGAGCTTGAAAAACGGTAAGAAACGGCTATATTTTTCAAAACTTTTGATAATCCATCGATGGTGCCTGGGGAAGCCATCGATGGCTTGAACCTTCTGTTTTAAAAAAATCTGGATAGAAAGTTGGAGCCATCGATGGCTTATCTGGAAGCCATCGATGACTTAAATATTCTGGAAATTTCTGTCATTTTCAGAAACATTTTGCCATCTATGTTGCTCGTTTAATCATTGATGGTTGAGCATGAAAGTGAATATTTATCACATTTTAAGCGAATACTTTGACTAATTAAGTTCCCCCTCACTTGCTAAATCATTCACATGATGAGGAGAACCTGCAAAACAAAGTAAACGTCTCCGACGCTCAAATTAGTAATGTTCAAATCAAAAATAATTATGCACACACACACAATTAGATCAATGTTGAGTCGAGAATTCCAAGCTCGCTTCGAATTCTAAAAAATGACTCCTTCTCTAAAGGTTTTGTAAAGATGTCCGCCAATTGGCTACAAGTTTCAATAAACTCAATTTTGACATCCCCTTTGATAACATGATCTCTTATAAAATGATGCCTGATTTCAATGTGCTTTGTTCTCGAATGAAGAACGGTATTCTTCGTGAGATAAATGGCACTAATATTGTCACATCTAATCGGAATGTGATCAAGGCGTAGGCCGTAATCCACAAGTTGTTGTTTCATCCAAAGGATTTGCGCGCAACAACTTCCAGCGGCTACATATTCCGCTTCAGTAGTGGACAAAGCAACACTGACTTGTTTCTTGCTAAACCAAGAAACTAACGAACTACCAAGCATGTGGCAAGTGCCACTAGTGCTTTTCCCATCCAACTTGCAACCTGCGAAGTCAGAGTCGGAATAGTCAATAAGGTGGCAGGATGAACCCTTGGGATACCATAGTCCCACGTTCATTGTGCCAATGAGGTATTTCATTATTCGTTTAACCGCGGCCAAATGCGATTCTTTCGGACAAGATTGATACCGTGCGCATAAACATACACTAAATATATCAGGACGACTAGCAGTAATGTAAAGTAGAGATCCGATCATACCTTGGTATTTCTTGACATCTACTTCTTTACCTTTTTCATCTTTGTCAAGGCTTCCAGACGTGCTCAAAGGAGTAGGCATTGCTTTGGCGTTGATCATCTAAAATCGCTTAAGCAGTTCCTTGCAGTACTTTGATTGGCAGATGAAAGTTCCCTCTTTCATTTGCTTTACTTGTAAGCCCAAGAAGAAGTTGAGCTCACCCATCAAAGACATTTCGAACTTCTCTGTCATGAGCTTGGAAAATTCCTTACACAAAGATTCATTAGTAGCACCGAATATAATATCGTCTACATAAATCTGTACTAAAAGGATGTTGTTATTTTTGTTCATTATGAACAGAGTGGTGTCGACCTTTCCTCTTTAGAATCCATTTTCCAGAAGGAACTTACTCAATCTCTCGTACCAAGCTCGGGGAGCTTGTTTAAGACCGTAGAGAGCCTTTTTGAGTTTAAATACGTCATTTGGAAACTCAAAGTTCTCAAACCCTGGTGGTTGGTCGACATATACTTCCTCTTGGATAACACCATTGAGGAATGCACTCTTAACATCCATTTGATATAATTTAAAATTCATAGAAGAGGCAAAAGCAAGAAGTAAACGAATAGCTTCTAATCATGCGACAGGTGCATACGTTTCTTCATAATCTATCCCTTCTTCTTGATTGTAGCCTTTGGCTACTAACCTAGCTTTGTTTCTAGTGATAATACCATTTTCATCTAGTTTATTTTGAAAAACCCATTTCGTACCAATTATTGTATGGTCATTAGGTTTTGGCACCAATTCCCAAACGTCATTTCGTTTGAATTGGTTAAGCTCCTCTTGCATTGCCAAAGTCCAATGTTCATCATTAATTGCGTCATAAATGGTTTTTGGTTCTATTTGAGAAACAAAAGCCATGTGTGTGATTGTGTTCCTAAGAGTGTTTCGAGTACTTACCCCTTGGTTGATATCTCCGATTACCTTGTCAATTGGATGATATCTGGAAGTTCTCTACTCGTTAGGAAGTTCATCTTGCTCATTATTTTGATCCTCTTGAGGTCTTTCACCATCATCTGTTTTTGTATGGCTTGGACCTTCATCGTCAAGACGGATTCCTTCCAATGAATCTGCAAGATCATCACAAAATATCCTTTCTCGGCAAGCGAGAGTTAAAAAAAATCTTTTCGAATTCAAATGCGTTTCTTAAAGACTATAGGCTTTGCTATGCAAAGAATACCTAAGGAAAAAAATCTTTTCCACAGTTATGAATAAAACATTTGCAACCAAATAAATGTTATTAATTCTATCGCTTTGTAGAATTACTTTATTGTCACTAATGCTTTCTACGCTATAGGTCTTAGTATTGAAAGTTACACAATTTCTCTTGTCACATAATTGACTAATGCTCAAGGGATTGTGTTTAAGACCTTTGACCAACAAAATGTCATTAATAGAAGAAGAAGGATTTTTACCAACCGAACCAGTGCCGATAGTTTTTCCTTTGTTGTCACTCAAGATGACATGTTCTTCCTTTGTTGGTTTTGTACCCAAAATTTGGATGCATCATCAGTCACGTGCTTGGAGCATCCGCTATCAAGGTACGAAGTACACTCGATGCCTTCAAGTACACCTGCAATTCATTTAATGACAGGATTTTGGTACCCAAACCTTTTTGGGTCCTTTCGGGTTAGTGGCAGATGCATATACATTATTTGTACAAAAATGCCTATATTTTGTATAGCATACGGGCGCAATATGTCCTACTCTATTACAGTAGTGACAAACAACATTTGGATTCCACATATATGGTGGAGCATGATTCGTACTAGGTTTATGAAAATCGTAATAAGTACTACGCTTACGAAAATCATACCGAGTTCTAGGCTTATCAAAATGAGTACTAGGCTTATGGAAATGTTGCCTAGGTTGGACTCCATTATTTCCATTAGGAAATACTACATGGTTTTTCCTACCATTGTTGTTCACGGGTCTCTTATTTGATTGAGTTTTATACCTAGTGTTTTTCTTCCTAGGTGGTTTAGTTCTAGATGTACTAGGTTGATTACTAGTTTTCTTGAATCCTATTCCTTGTTTACTAACGTAAACATGATCAATAAGAAGGTTCAAATCCTTCTCAGGCTTATTAAATTTACACAGGGAGGCTTCTAATTTTTTTATGTGAGCCTTATGGGATTTACAAGAATTACAAGGACTAATAGAGCTTTCGGGTTTATCGGCATTTCTTTTTCCAAAGAATTTATTTTCTTCCCTAAGTTTCTCGTTTTCCTTAGACAACTTTTCTATTTCTTTTTTCGAGTCTAAGGCATTCTTTTTCAGGGATTTGTATTTATTATTTATACTAACAAAATTGTCATACAACTTATCAAAAGCAATTTGTAATTCTTCAAAGGAAAGAGAGTTTTTGGAAAAGTTTGTACTAACCTCGTCACTCTCTTTTGGAGTGTCCTCGATGGCCATTAGACAGAGATTTGCGACTTCATCTTCGTCGCTTGATTCGTTGCCGGAATCATTTTCCTCCCAAGACATAAATTCCTTTTGGGATTGGAACGTACCTTCGTAAGTAAGTTGAAGTTCGCCCGTATTTCCTTGGCCGTTTTACATCTTGTGATTTTCCGGTATTCATCCGGATTTACTGCATAGTACAGCATGTTTATAGGCCTGGCATAAGCTTCGCGCCTTTTAAAATCTTCATCTGTGTATTCGCTTTCAGGTTTCGGAACCACACGTTCACCTTCCTTTTTGGTGATGGTTTCTTCACCTTTTTCTATGATTAGCCACATTTTGAAATCAGTTGCTTATACGTATATTCTCATACGTTCCTTCCAGTAGGTGTAGTTTGTCCCATCGAAGAGAGGTGGTCTCGACGTGGATTGTCCTTCACCTATTCCTGCATATACATTTCTAGAATACGATGCCATAGATCTTATTCTCAACCGGTTAAGGCTTGTAGAGAATTAGGCTCTGATACCACTTGTTAGAATATATGCACAACGCTAGAGGGGGGTGAATAGCGTTTTAAGGAACTTTACCAAATTTTTGCAATAAAGATAAGCAATTGAAAATGTAAGTGCGAAAATAAGATTGCGAGAAATAAAGTGCGGAAATATAAATGAGAACGTACACAACGATGTATAGTGGTTCACTACAACTTGTAGCTAGTCCACTCCTCAAGATCACACTTGAGTATTTCACTATCTCTGTCAAGCTTACGGGTGCTTAACAAACCGTTACAACCACAAAGACATGATCACACAAGCTTTGCAAATGTTAGACTTGCGGGTGCCTAACCAACTGTTCCACAAAGACTTGATCACACAAGCTTTGCAATGTTAGATTTGCGGGTGCCTAACCAATCGTTACAATCACGAACACTTGACTCACACAAGTTCCGTGAACAACAAGGAAGATTCTCTTCCTTAATACAACAAGGGACAACTTCCCTTAGGTGTATGACAACACAAGTTTCACTCGAATTACAACTCTCTCAAGAGTAGATGAGGTGAAGAAAATATAAGCTCAAGAACACAACTTATGACTTCAAGAAATGGCTCAAAAATTAGCTCAAAAGAGTATGAAAACTTGAAGCAATTTATCTTATCAAATTGGATGATGTGTTGTGTTCAAATGAGGTTTAAGAGGGTGTATTTATAACCCCAAAACCTCACAAATCCGTTAGACCCAAAAACTAGCCCTTTTTGGCTCCAACAGCTATAAGTCATCGATGGCTTATAGAGAAGCCATCGATGGCTTCTTCTCTCTGGAAATTTCCAGTAGCCATAAGCCATTGATGGCTTCTTCATTCTGGGATTGCTACAGTAACTTGCTACAGTGATATCGATGCTTGCTACAGTACTTGCTACAGTGATATCAATGTCTGGAAATTTTCCAGCGCGAATTTTGATTAATAATTTTTTTTTTATAAAACCAATTGTTTTGAAAAATGTTTTAATGAGTGTTTGAAATCGTTTTAAAACTTTGAGCCAAGTTCTTAAAGACGATAAATAAATCAAACACTTTAAAACTCAAAATAATATTAAGACTAAATGACAACTTCATTAGTCTTCAATCTTTTTGCTTCATCGACTTGTTCCATGCATCGACTCCTAGTTTCTTGAAAGCAAGACTTGTACTCACAACAAAGTCCATAGCAATCTCAGTAGTTTTTCCATGATGGTTTGTTGATTATCAAAACCTATAACAGGACACAAAGTCGTTAGTTAAGGTTACATAAACAAGAATGCATTTTCCAACAATGGTAGCTGTAAAGTTGGTATTTGCGGAAGAGGTGGTGTTGTCAAAAATAGTATGGATGCTCTTATTGTGGCTAACTCCATTCCCTTGGGTTCTGGAACCAGCAACTGGACAGAAGCAAAGACCATGTTTTTTGGCCTTAAATGGTGCATTGAAAGAAGTTACAGGTTGGTGATAGACGAGACTGATTCCTTATTGCTGTCAATACTTGGAATACAGTAGTTTTTGGCAACATCTTCCACAAAAAGAAGCACATTTTGACCAGGCTAGGAGGCATCCAAAAATTTAGAGCCTACCATTTTCGCTCCTTTCTCCAAAACCTAAAGGGCCAACTCCTAGAGGAATACTCATCCATTATTAGAAGTGAGGAGGAATTCTGGAAAACCAAATATAGGATTAATTGACGTGTGGAAGGTGATGCTAATACTAAATTATTTCATACCTCCACCCTTAATAGGAGAATAAGAAACAGGGTCCTGGCCCTATAGGATGAGATAAAGAATTGGATTGAGGACCAAAGGGAAATTAATGAGGTCATCTACAAGTTCTATTCATCTTTGTACGCCACTAACCACCATTCATTACCCACGTCGTGGTAGAGTACGACCTATAACACACACACTCTTTCCCTTAGGGAGCAGACTAACCTGAAAGTCCCCTTAAGGACTAGTGAAATCAAGAATGTCATGTTCTCCTTCAAACCTACAAAAGCTCCTGGTTCTGATGGCCTACACCTATTGTTCTACCAAAAATACTGGAATGTCCTAGAAGGTAAGCTCATCAACTATTGCAATTAGATTTTGTGCACTCTTGAAATGAATCATCCACTCAACACATCCTACATGTGCACGGTCCTGTGCAAATGCCATAATCCTAAAGAACTTCATACCAATAGGCCTTTGTAATACAATGTACAGGTTGATTACCAAAATTATTGTCAACGGAATCAAGCATGTTCTCCCTTCTATTATAGGCCCTAACCAAGCTAGCTTCCTGTCCAATAGAAGGGCTAGTGACAATGCCATCATTGTGCAGGAATACATCAACCATTTTAATATACGAAAGGAAAATATGCCAACATGATCCTCAAAGTTGATCTGAGAAAGTCTTTTGATAGAATGGAATGATCTTTCATCAGTGATACACCAGTGTCCTTTGGTTTCCCTAACAACATTACCAAATTGATCCCCTCCTACATAACATTTAGCTCTATTTCTATCTTGGTTAACGGGGTAAGACTGACCGTGTCTACCCTAATAGGGGCATTAGATAGAGAGACTCCATGTCCCCTACATCTTCATCATATGTATGGAGAGGCTTTATGAGCATTGAGGCCCAAGTGCATGCTGGTAGCTGGTTTCCTATTAAAATCAGCCACACGGGTCCCAAAATCTCACATATATTCTTTGTTGATGATATGACTCTTTTTGCTAAAGAACATTCTAAGAATTGTACCACCACAATTGAAACTCTTCATGAATTTAGTTGTAAACATGGCCATAGGGTCAACACCCTCATTCCAAAGTTATCTTCTCCTCAAATTGTCACCAGGGAAAAATAGATATACTGGCCAGGAGCATGGCTTTCAAGGCTGGCAAATCATTTGGTAAGTGCCTAGGCTTCCCCATCTTTTACAAGAGGCCTATCAATTCTAGTTCATCATTGATAGTATGCAGGCAAAGCTAGGAGGCTAGAAAACTCATTTCCTAAACATGGCTGGGATAATCACCCGAGCTAAGCCCTCACTAGGGTGTATCACTAGCCATGTCATGCAATACATAAAACTATCAGTCTAGGTGTGCAACCAAATTGATAGGATCTAGAGAAATTTCATCTGGGGTACCACTACTATTTAGAGAAAAATGCACCTACTGGGGTGCAGAACTGTGACTAAACCTAGGGAGGAAAAGGCTTGAGTGTGCATACAACTGAGCTTAGCAATACTTCCATTCATGCAGGCCTGCAAGGAGAATGTATAACAACCCTAATGCACTGTGGGCTAGGGTCTTGTTTCACAAACACTGCACCAATAGGAAACCCATTAGACACATAGCCTCTAGGACTTGGCAGAGTGTAAGGAATGGATGGTTTGCGTGCAGTAAAGCTACTAGGTGGATGGTTCATAAGGAGGATAGAGTCAACCTCTATAGTGATAGATGGATCCCTAACATGGAACCCCTCAAAACCCTAATTAGTGGACCCCTGAACAAGGATGATGAGAGTCTGAGGGTGGCCCTCGAGGGAGCTCGAGCTCAGGGTTTTGACCTATTGGCCGAAATCGAGAATGCCAAGGTATCCGAAGTCAAGGCCAGGAAGCTGGCTTATTCTGAGGAGAATTCTAGGGGATCTAAAGATTTGGACGAGCCCGAAGACAGCGGAGGACCCGAAGTTGATGACATGGCCCCCGACGAAGACTAGGCCCCTTAGGCTTTTTAGATGTCTTTGTTTTTTGTATTTTTGTTGAGGCCGTTTGGACTTTGTACAAATTTTCATCGGGTTGTTAGGCCCTTGTAAAAGAAATTTTTGATTTATGAATATAAGGTCTTTTCCCTTCAACAACTTTCAATTTTTCTCTCTGCCTTGTACTTGCAAAGATCTGAATGCCTTAGCATGTAATGTTTAGAGATTCGAAGAACCCTTGCCTTAACTTTATTTGTTTTAAGGCATTGTGGGGGTTTAGTGTGACCGAGCGGTTCCTTCCCCAAGTTGTCAAGGGTAGCCTTTGGAACCGATTATGAAAAAATTTCATTTTGAAGGCCTTATTTTTGTTACGGCTCTCGGACGTCTCCAAGTCGTGTTAACATAGCCGTAGCCTTTTAGTTCGGGTGTCGCGTAGTGGGTTGCTTTCCGAGTTATCCGGGCTTGCCTAAGATAACAGTCCCCGAGTAGAGGCTGTCATGGCCTTTAAAATTCGGGAGTGGCCTAATAGGTCTTATACCCCCGAGGTATAATAGCTTGGACCGTTCGAGTTTGTTTTTGGACGGAAGTCCCCGAGAGAGAGAGAATGATTAATCAAACTTCGGTTAAGGAGGCCCTTGGGATCATTTCCCTCAGGGGATCGGAAGTAGGGAACTCTTTAAGAAAAGTAAAGGAAATCTTTTTAAAGAAAAATATGATGTTTGCAGGGAAGAGACTTTTCTTTATTCTTGTGTATAATAATAATGTACGTATACATACTTTGTGTCAGGGTTCGAGCAGTCTATGTGAGCACGATTTATTTGACTGTTTGGCCCTTACATTGAATCTTATCGATCGGGACCCTTCAATACCGAAGTCTCTTTCCATGCCAAAGTCGATATCAGAGGGTAATGCCCCCTAGTGTTCGAGGTTGATCGAAGAGAGGCCTCAAATATTGTTATGATCATCGACACCAATTCGTTGCTGGCCTTTAATTCTAAGTTAGCACGATTTACTTGTTGCCTCATTAAAAACCTTGCCGAAAAACCCATTTAGGACAAAACAGGCTCAAGGGAAAAAGAGTGCAATGCGTGCTTTCAGACCTAAAATCTTATACTGTCCCTTGTTGGTTGCTTGCAGGGGCTAGTTTAAGATGAAAGTAAAAGGAATAACGGATCCATACCTTAGCAATAGTATCATTTTAAGTGAGTTATATTCCATTTGTTCGGCAGTTGCTCGCCATTCATTGTTCCGAGCTTGTAGGATCCTTTTCTGGTGATCTCGATAATTTGGTACGGTCTTTCCCAATTCGGCCCCAATTTTTCTTTGTTCTGTTTCCAGGCGCTTAGCGTGACCTTTCTTAGTACAAAATCCCCGATATTGAAGTGTCGAAGGTTGGCCCTTCGATTATAATATCTTTCGATCAGCTATTTTTGGGCTGCCAACCGGACAAGGGCGGCTTCGCGCCTTTCATCTAATAGCTCCAGGTTCGTACTCATAGTTTCGTTGTTTGATTAATTTGTTGCATATCGAAATTTGGTACTTAGTTCCCTGACCTCGACCGGTATCAAAGCTTTGGCACCATAAATCAAAGAAAACGGGTAGCTCCGGTATTGAACTTCGAGGTTGTACGGTATGCCATATGACTTCGGGTAATATTCCTTTCCATCTTCCTTTGGCGTCGGTTAATCTCTTTTTAAGGTTTTGGAGTATGATTTTGTTGGTAGATTCAGCCTGTCCATTCTCATGAGGGTGATAGGGTATTGATAGAATTCTTTTGATCTTGTGGTCTTCAAGGAATTTGGTTACTTTGCTTCCGATGAATTGTTTCCCATTATCGCATACGATCTCGGCCTGCATTCTGAATCAGCATATGATGTGGTCCCAAATGAAATTTATGACCTCTTTTTCCCTGGTTTTCTCGTACGCCTGGGCTTCCACCCAATTAGAAAAATAGTCAGTCGTAAATAATATAAATTGAGCCTTACGGGGTGCCCACGGGAGGGGTCCAACGATGTCTATTCCCCACTTCATGAACGACCATGGTGACAAAACCAAATGCAGCAGCTCCCCGGGTCGATGGATCATCGGAGCGTATTTTTGGCATTCATCACATTTTCGAATGAATTCCTTTGTGCCTTTTTCTATGTCGACACAATATTAACCGGCTCTGATTATTTTTCGAACCAGCAATTCTACGCCTGAATCATTTTTGCAGGTACCTTCATGGATTTCCCTCAAAACATACTCAGTATCACCCGGCCCTAGACATATTGCAAGTGGACCATCAAACATTCTTCTGAACAAGGTTCCATCTTTGGACAGGCTAAATAGGCTGCCTTTCTACGCAGGGCCCTCGACTCTTTTGGATCCGAAGGCAGTTTACCGGATATGAGATATTCCACATAATTATTCCTCCAGTCCCAAGTTAGGCTCGTTGAGTTGATCTCGGCGTGGCCTTCTTCCACCACCAATCTCATAAGTTGTATGACTTCTCCCTAGTTGAACTCATCGTCTTCGACCGACGACCCCAAGTTAGTGAGGGCATCGGTCTTGCTGTTTTGATCCCGAGGTACGTGTTGCAAGTCCATTTTTTGAACCGATGTAATGTCACCTGTAATTTTTCCAAGTATCTTTGCATTCGTTCCTCTCTGACCTCGAATGTTCCATTGACTTGGTTTAACACAAAGAGGGAGTCATACTTGGCTTCGATCGCCTCTGCTCCCAGTCTCTTGGCTAGTTCAAGGCCTGCAATCATGGCTTCATATTCAGCCTCGTTGTTAGTCAATTTTACAGTCTTAATAGGTTGTCTAATTATATTACCTGTTGGTGGCTTTAATACGATGCCAAGTTCGGACCCTTTTGCATTTGAGGCGCCGTCCGTGAAGAGGGTCTAGATTCCCGAGGAAGTTCCTGAGTTAACCAATAACTCTCTTTCGACCTCGGGTATTAGGGCCGATGTAAAGTCGGCCACAAAGTTTGCCAAAATTTAAGACTTAATGGCAGTCCGAGGTCGATACTCAATATCGTACCCACTTATTTCTATGGCCCATTTGGCTAACTGGTCCGAGATTTAGAGCTTATGCATATCATTCCTCAATGGATAAGTAGTTACGACACATATGGGGTGGCATTGGAAGTACGGTTTTAGCTTCCTAGAGGCGCTTAGCAAAGCGAGCGCCAGTTTTTCCAGGTGAAGGTACCTAGTTTCAGCCTCACCTAAGGTCCTACTAACATAGTAAATTGGAAATTGCATACCTTGTTCTCCCTGAACTAGGACTCCACTTACCGCTATCTCCGAGACCGCCAAGTACAAGTATAGTTATTCGTCTGTCTTCGGTATGTGAAGTAGGGGCAGGCTCCATAAATACCTCTTAAGTTCCTCCAAAGCTCGCTAGTATTCTGGGGTCCATAAGAAGTTGTTGTTCTTCTTCAACAGTGCGAAGAATGGGTGGCTCTTGTTGGACGACCTCGAAATAAATCGTTTCAGGGCGGTTATTCGCTCGGTTAGCCTTTGCATGACCTTTACATTGTCCACGACCGTGATATCTTCGATGGCTTTGATTTTATCGGGATTGATTTTGATTCCACGATTGGATACCATGAATCCGAGGAATTTACCCGACCCAACTCCAAATTCATATTTTTCTAGGTTTAATTTCATATTGTATTGCTTCAGTATGCTGAAGGTTTCCTGCAAATTTTTAAAATGGTCCTCTGCTCGCAGGGACTTAACTAACATGTCGTCAATGTAAACTTCCATTGATTTTCCTATTTGTTCCTCGAACATCTGATTTACTAGGCGTTGGTAAGTGGGACCGGTATTTTTTTAATCCAAACGGCATTATGTTATAACGGTATGTGTCGTATTTAGTGATAAAAGAAGTTTTTTCCTGATCACTTAGGTCCATCCGTATTTGGTTGTACCCGGAATGGGCATCGAGAAAACTGAGGATCTCGTGGCCGGCTGTGGCATCGATCATACAGTCGATGTTAGGCAAAGAAAAAGAGTCTTTGGGGCATGCCTTATTCAAATCTTTATATTATATACACATTCTTAGTTTATCCCCTTTTTTAGGGACTACCACTACGTTTCCCACCCCAATCCAGGTATTTAACCTCCCGAAATGACTCCATTTTAAGAAGTTTAGATGCATCATCCTTAATGAAAGCATGCTTGATCTTAGACCAGGGTCTCCTCTTCTGTTTAACCAGGTGAAATTTTGGTTCCAGGCTTAGCTTGTGAATGGTTATCTCCGACGGGATTCCTGTCATATCGAGGTAGGACCAAGCGGAATAATCTTTGTTAGTTATAAGAAATCGAATGAGCTTGGAGCTTAGCCCCGTGCCTAGGTATACCTTTCGATCAGGCAAGCTTTCTCGCAATAAGACTTATTCCAGCTCCTCGACCATCGATTTAGTGGCGTCGGAATCATCGGGGGCTATAAAAGATCTGGGAACCCAAAATCATCATCCTCGGCTTCCTCTTGTTTACCCAAATCTGCCGAAGATGGTATTAGTGATTGCTATTTGGCCCCGCTTTTTACCATCTGGTTTAGGC
The DNA here is from genome assembly GCA_002018475.1 of Nicotiana obtusifolia. Classification (NCBI taxonomy): domain Eukaryota; kingdom Viridiplantae; phylum Streptophyta; class Magnoliopsida; order Solanales; family Solanaceae; genus Nicotiana; species Nicotiana obtusifolia. The sequence goes on along the minus strand of MCJB01023245.1, from coordinate 201,536 downwards.
CCTTCAATGTCGAAATTGTAAATGTCGGTATTACCTCCTCGACTGCGAATATTTCCTTCGCAGCTGGCTGTTCTACGTAGATAGTTCTGACCCCGTCAGGTGTCGGAATTTTCAGTGTCTAGTGCAGTGTCGAAGGCACCACCCTCCTGTTGTGAATCCATGTCCTTCCCAATAAAGCGTTGCATCTCATATCTCATTCGATTACATAAAACTTAGCTTCATGTATGGTCCCGACGGTGTTCAAAGGTAATATTATCTCACCCTTTGTGGTTTCACATGTCATGTTGAATCCGTTTAGAACTCGGACTGCAGGCACAATTTGGTCTTGTAGACCGAGCTGCTCTACGACCCTTGATCGAATGATGTTGGCCGAACTACCTGGATCAATTAACACACGTTTCACTCGAATTTTATGTACGAGTACAAATATTACCTGTGCATCATTGTGGGGCTGTACAATCCCTTTGGCGTCCTCGTCGTTGAAAGATAAAGTTCCTTCGGTATGTAGTCTCGAGTTCGTTTCTCCCTAGTGATGGATACTTTGGTGCGTTTCAACATCGGCCCTGAGGGGTATCGACCCTATCGATGATTATTGGCTCGGTCGCTCAAGAATTCTCCAAGATGCCCGTTATTTAATAGTCAGGCTACTTCCTCTCTCGGTTGTCGACAATCTTCCGTTATGTGATCGTGAGTGCCATGATATTTGCACATCTAGTTAGGATCCTTTTGGGTTGGATCATATTGTAGAGGTCGAGGCCATTTGGTATCTTTGATGCGCCCGATAGCTGATATAATGGCGGTATCATCGACATTAAAGTTGTATTCCGATAGCTTTGGTGCTTATTTAGGCCCGATGGACCTGTCGAAGCAGTTTTTGGTCATGAGTCACTGGTTGCACTGACCTCGACCATTTCTCCTTTCGTTTCTCATGGAGTTCCGCCCAGACCCACTACTTATTGGATCTCCGTTATACCGATCCCTGTTTGGTCTCAATTCACGATCAATGTCTCTCTTGACTCTGTCGAGGGTTCTGACCGGGTAAACAAACCCCGAAGGGGCTCCGAGTTGGTCATCTTCGACTCTGATTTTTGAATGATACCGGTTATGCACGTTGGCCCGTGTAACAACCGGATATTCTATTAAGTTCTGCTTCAACTGCTGTAAAGCCACTAAGCTTCGAATATTAAGTCCTCGAGTTAAAGTTTGAACAGCCCAACAACGACTAGTGACAGGTCCATCCTATCCATTTGAAATCGAGATACAAATTCTCTAAGCATTTCATTATCCTTTTGCCTCACTTTAAAGAGGTCCGATTTCCTGGTTCGACCTTAATAGCCCCATCGTGTGCTTTCACAAAAGAGCCCGCAAGCATAGCAAATGAGTAAATAGAATTAGGGGTTAAGTTGTGATACCATATCATGGCTCCCTTTGACAAGGTTTCTCCGAATTTCTTCAGTAAGACTGACTCGATCTCACCATCCTCCAATTCGTTTCCTTTGATGGCGCATGTGTATGAAGTGACATGCTCGTTTGAGTCAGTTGTTCCGTTGTACTTAGGAAGTTCAGGCGTGCAAAATTTTTTAAAGATCGGCTTCAGAGCCGCACTCGAAGGGAAAGGTTTCTGTACAACTTCTTGGAATCCAAGCCTTTCAGTATCGGTGGCGCTCCCGAGATTTGGTCGAGCCTAGAATTGTAGGTCTCCATCTTTTTGTCGTTCACTTCGATTTTATTCTCCTCTTATTCTATTTGTTTTGTCAGCTCCTCGAGCATTTTTATGATCTCGAGGTTACTACCCGGCTCGTTCCCACTCGACCTTTTCGCGATCGATTCTTCGTTGCGAGCAGTTTCTTGAGATGGGCTAGGCTCGATCCTGCTCGGTGTGCGGCTTTGATTTTGTAACTGAGCTATTGCCGCCTGTTGAGCCTGCAAAATTTCGAAGATCATTTGTAGATTGACCCCGTCCCCTCCATTATTTTGAGTATTCTATGCAGTCGACCGAGCTCCACCACGGATGCTATTCTCGGGGTCGGTAGGCAAATTTGCGTCGATAGCCACATGCAAATTAGCGTCAATCGGATATGCGATCGGAATTCTAGCGGGATCAGCAGGCGGTATCTCGTTACCGAAAGCTATGTTGTTATTTTCACCTTGGTGATCGGACTCATTGTCAACATGCAAAGGTGCTAATTGAGAGTTTGACATTTTTGTATTTTAGCCTGGAACCGAAGATACTTCAAAAAATAAGCATAAGGCAGTGTGTGTTATGGAAATTTGTATCAAACAACCACTATTATCCTTAGTCCTACGATGGGCGCCAAACTGTTTACCCTTAAAATTGGATAAAAATTGAATTTAAACGCAATTTTAAAGATACGCCGATCTACTTGATACAAAATGAGAAATCAGATTCATATTGAAATAAATGATAAAAAAGTAAATGCAAACCACGTAAGTTGAACAATCTTGGCCTTGAAGGTTGGTCACCCTCGAGTCGAAAATGTTGTAATCGGTGCCAGAACAAAGAGATGAGATAATAATGGCTAGAAATAACAGTTTATTGTTTTGGGATGCGTGTTACAATATGTTTTGCAAATAGTCAGACCTTTTTTATATAATAGAGAAGTTCTACTTTAGGTACAGTTCTATATAAGGTAAAAAATCTCATGATTTGCTAATTAATCAGTTTCATTAATATGTGCCGAGATTTCCGCCGCGATATACGACCGGCTACGGATATTTCGGCCTTCTATTATTTTGGTTTGATAATTTTTTTTGAGCTAATTTGGAGTCGGGGTCAGTTTCAGGGTTACAGACTCGATAATCTTGAAGATGCAGGTTCCAACTTCGTATTTAAGTTCGATGGAGTCGATGATCGATCTTCAATCCATTATATTTCATTCCCCGTCTGTCATGCAACAGGCGAGCTCGGTTTCTACCGTACAGAGGCATGAAACTCTTTAGCGTGTGAATCTTTTAATTGTTTTCGGTCTTTGGAATCTTCTACACGACATATAGATTTTGATGCTAGTAACTATGTTTTAAAAGATGTGAAAGCTATAGGAAAAAAGATATAAAATTATACACAATACTAGTTATAACTATACAAATCATTATTGATGTGATTTTTATCGCCCGAATACATTTTTCATCTTCGACTTCATTTTCGTTACGATATAGTTCATCTGAAAATAATTTAATATAAGTAATTTCTCTGAAAAGTTAATATAAGAGCTAACATGAAAAGAAGTTAGAGTATATCATTAGCATATTTTTTTTCTTAAAAAATTTAACACGACCATGAGAAAAATAATTTTTACAATGACACAAGTTTTCATATTAATGCATGCCAATTAATTAGAGCGATGCAAGTAGAGCCATAAACATAGGTTTGGCCCGCTGTGCCGGCCTTGCTTAGCCCGTAATTTGATAGGGCTGTGCTTTAAATATTTGGAGCCCGTATCTGAACGAGACTTTTTAAGCCCAACCAATAAGTCTGCAAACAGTGAACTTGAACGAGGTTGTGCTGGCCCGGCCCGGCCTGTGAGTCATATAAGAAAATTAATTAAAATATAAAAATTAAAAGAAAATAGGTGAAGTAAGAATAGTTTGACATGTCAAAGTGAGTGTGCATTGTTCTGCTCATATTTGAATTTGGTTATTCAAGAAGTTTTTAAAGTAGTTAGTGATTTCTCATTTGCAATATGAAAAAGTGTTAAAGGATATGAGAGGATTTGATGGAAGAATGTAAAAGTTTGAGTAATGTTTTTAGGCAAGTTGGAGTTAATATTAATTTTGGTTTACATTTAGATGTAATAACTAGATGGAACTCAATATATTTAATGTTTAAAAATGCTCTCCCGTAATGGTTTTTGCTAATGTACATTTGCATGATCGAAGTTATGTTTGTCGTATTACATTTAATCAATAGAGAAACACACACAAAAAAAGTGAAATCTTTAGCCTTTTTATGAGATAATTTATTTGATTTCTGGTTCAAGTTGCCCAACTTTTAAGTTATATTTAATACAAGTTTGACGTCTCATTGTAATCTATTGAACAATGTTAAAGGTTTTTAAGTTTTGCCGAAGTTTTCTATCCCACACAATGTTTTTTGACCTATAAATACTTTTTTTATTTTATATTTTAGTTTAGAACTTACATTTTTAAAAATATAAAGATATTCTAAATAATTGTGGCCGACTCATGGGAAATAATACCCTATGTAGGGTTGGGTTGAACTGATCGTTTTAAGACCTACCAAAATAGTGGTCCAACTCCCGTTAAATCCATCAAATACCAAGGTCCGAGTGAGCTGGACTAGGCTGGGCCGGCCTGTCCATATATAAGCCAACAAAGATAATTGAACGAGATAAGTCTATCTATGAAGGTTTAAATAAAAATATTCTAGTATTTTTTATTTATACTGGATTTTGAACAATAATCATTAAGATTTAGACCTATTTAGTTGATCGCAATGATAAGTGCTTAAGTTTTTCAATGCCACAAAATAATTAACTTTCTTTAATTAAGAAAAAATTCCTTTAATCTCACATATCATTAAACAAATGACATATTTGGAAATAAAAGATAATCAATGAGGAGACACATAAGAGTAAATTTGAAATTTGAACCTTGTAGTCATATTGTTTTATCATAACAAAGGTTCTATATTTAATATGTCGGGATTTTAAGCGAAAGTTGGTCTTTCGGTACGTTTTTCCGAAGGTGTAAAAAACTTTTTCATGTTTGAGTAGTGAAAACGTTGTCAACTCGTAACCGGGGAATATATGTCCGCCTCCCAAGACTACTAAATCCCTGCTCTATGTCATGCTGCTGACCTTAGCGAGACAATGTGAGTGCGTCTCATTTGAATAGAAAGGCTTTACCTCTCTTGTTGGATCTTATAAAATCATATATATACATATATATATATATATATATTTTGTACCTTGTTAAAAATTTTAATTTTCTAACTAAATCTAATTCTCTCCCGTTGTCAAATTTAGGGGCTTTTACATATTCAATATGTATTTTTTTTTTACAATTGGAAATATTTGATAATTTCTTTTTCTTACAATGATGATGTCCGACTTATTTGCGTATTATCTATTTTATTGATTACTAAGCCATGTTCTTACTACTTATAATAACTTAGTGCAATAAAATCAAATTAAATGAAAATTACTTTAATTTCATAGTAAATGAACGAAATGTTTGGAAATAACAGAATGGATTACTAGGATTTACTGATTTAGGACAAACATAAAAATTTTTCCCAATTTGAAGGAAAAAACAAAGAAAAACAATTGACCGTAATTTAGGGAGCACGCTCAAAGCCACGTACTCAGCGCGCGTGAAATCACTGTAACATCACTACAAAGTACGAACAGAACTATAGTATAAATTTCCCATGCTCCCTTGACCCTTCCACTCAAGCAAAAAGCTGAACACTCTGTACACGGGGTTATTCACCAATCACAGTTTCGTCACTGTTTTCTAAACTTGCTCGGCAAGTTTTTTTAGGGCTTTGATTTTTCCGGCAATGGCGTCTTCTTTGGCTTCGCCGTCGTCGGCGTCATCGAAGGTACCTGAGTTTCCACTTCTACCAGTTATGGGAATGAAGAGTAAAATCGTTGAGAAAATTCAAGAGAATCGTGTCACTCTTGTTGTTGGTGAAACTGGTTGCGGTACTCCTCATATTTCTATTTTCCTTTAATTGCTCTGTTATTCTTTCTGAAAATTATGTTTACAGTCAGTTTGTAGAGGATGATTCAACATAGAAGCAAGTAGTTACACATGCATACAAATTTTTGACTATATTTATATATGTGTACAGTCAGTCATACATCTCTATAAAAGTCAATCCTCTATAACAACATTTTTATTGAGAGATCATCATAATATATATATATATATATATATATATATATATATATATATATATATATATATTTATATTTTACCTTGTGTATAAAGTGTGATTTCAGGCCCTCTAGCTCAACCCATGCCTATAACAAACAAGCTTTTTGGAATTGATTTTTATTTATATTTTACATTATATGACGAGGGTCCATCGGAAAACTAAGGTATGCGTACACACTGTCTTGTTGTTGGGATTATAGTGGATATTATTGTTGTTGTATATTCTACATTTTATAACTAAAACAACTTTCTACTTGTAACAACGTCTATTATTATACCGGTACACTCTTTGTATCAGCCTTACTCAAATATCTATATATATGTTAGGATTTGTAATAACCTAAAAGCAATCTATTAAATAACAAAATTTTCATAATTTTTGTAAGTTTCAACAAGGAATCTGGAACTTAAAAACTCTTGTTAGCTTAGAACAAGAGAAATTAAAAGATGAAGTTGGAAATTTTTTGTATTCTGCCATCTTCCCAGATTTTCCACCTCATTAAAATTGTATTAGGTTTTTTAAATTCTTAATAAATGATACAAATTATCATTTGACATCTTAAAAGTAAATAGTTTATTATCTGTTATAACACAAATAAATTGAAAACGTAAACCAATCAAAAAACATAAATAAATTTTAAAAAAGGAGTTTTAGAGTATTTTTATCCATAACAGCCAAATAAGATCTAAATGTCAAATCTGTTATAGGTGTATAACAAATTAATCACTATAAAGGGCAGCAAAAAGTCCGGACAAATGAGGATGTTATAGAGAGGTTTGACTATATATATATATATATTAAGAGGTGCCTTATCCCTGGGACTCGAACTATATATATGTATATTAAAAATTAGAGAAATTTTAAAATAAGTATATAACTTAGAGCTGTGTACACATTATCTTGAATTCAGTCTATATATATCTTCAGAAAAGTGTAAAATAAGTGTATTTATTCAGAGGTGCATCTACTGTCTCGGGCTTGTGACTTGTTTTATGTATGTGGGAAATTTAAATGTGTGTGTATGTATAAAGAGGTGCAACTACTGTCTCTAAATTGGCATGTCAATAAAAGACTAACTAACAAAACTTAAGTTGTAGTTTTATTGGTTAGTTCCGATGATCTTATACCGAAAATAGCAGATCGAGTCACTGGAATATGGAGAGCGGCATTTTTAAGGTTCATGGAAGTAGAATAACATATATATGACTTGGTAATCTATATATGTTGGTATGGATTCATCTGTTGAAATTTTCTAGTTACAAATGCAAATGTTTGCCCCCTTTTAGAATTTCCATTAAGTTTCATTTTGTCACATTTGCTTTTAGCTGCATGATTATTGCAAAAGGAAAAAGATTAAAAAAATCAAATGCAAAATGGTGGTGGTACTCACTTTCACCTAGCCGACAACACTGGTGCCTACTATAAATTTTTGTGCCTTCTTAATTATGTAGTTGCTTTAGACGCTCTAGAGTTGATATTGTATTCATGAATTTATTAGGAAAGAGACCTACAACATAAATTTTCCAAATATGAAACATTTCTACACTGCATTGTGTAACTTAGCCATGGATGCTTGTTATTACGGGTTTACCAATTTTTATAACACATGTCACTTAACGCTCATCCAAATCTTGGTCAGAACATAGGGCCTCCTAGTTAGTGGGGAATTACTCCTAGATGAGCATTCAATGTGTTATTATCTTATTACGAGTGGCTATTAGATTCTTCTATGGCTATTAGATTCTTCAATGGTAAAATTCTACCATTCGATTGTTTGAAGTTGAGTGTACTTACTAGCTTTATAGTTTTTTGTTAAAAGTGCACAGCTTTTGCTTAATGTCATGCTACTGTTTAGAATTTGTCAATTTGTTAGTTTTATTAAGTAACTTGTTGCTTAATAATTAAGGAAAAAGCTCGCAAGTCCCTCAGTTTTTACTGGAAGGAAACATGGAACCCATACTCTGTACACAACCAAGGAGATTTGCTGTGGTAGCAGTTGCTAGAATGGTGGCGAAGGCTCGAAAATGTGAAGTAGGTGAAGAAGTTGGATACCATATAGGGCACTCTAGGGTCTACTCGGAAAGGTAGTCTTTTGTTAGTGTTTTTCTCAGATGTACTCGTCATCCATCGTTGCTTGAGTTTTGCCTTTCACTCATATTGTTTGAATTGGTTGCTATTCTTCTCCTGATCTGAAGTTTGAATGAGCATTAAATTCTAACAAAGCTACATATACTATCGGACAACATCAGCAAAAACATTTACATAGTGCTAGTACTTATAAGTAATGTAAAACCTGTTGGTGTCCGTTAATTACATGGGTTGTTCATGGCATGTTTGTATAATCGGTTAATACTGTCTTTACTCTTGCCAAGGGTTCACTTATGTGAAAACGTTTTATTTGACGATGATCCGGTAGTTTATACACACATTCTGTGTGCACGTTCTTTTTAAATAAGAGTCTTAGTGTGTGTTACAACAACTGTGCCTTAATCCCGAGCTTGGGGTCTGCATATAAAGTCTCACTATCCATTTTACCCTAGGCGGTATACTGTTTGTATACAGGGGCTTTCTCCATCATTAATAAAAAAAAGTTTACTTTTTAAAAGAAATCCAATGATCTACTATTCTCCAACACTAGAGGATATCTACATCTTCTACGGACATGCATTTTCTAAATAGACTAGAAAATAGTCATAATGACGCTAGCCCTAATGCAAGCATAACATCATGACTACGTCTTAATCAATGTCGCCTATATGGAACTTTTGCTTCCATTGCGTATGTCTATGTTGATAGATAAAAAGAGGAAAGGTTAAGTGGACTTTTATTTTTTGTTTTCATGACATGCTGAAATGAACTGAGATATGGTCAACTTAGGCTGGAAATGCCGATGCGGGATACCATGTAAAGCTTTGACGAATTTTATATGGCCTTGTCGGATGAGTTTTAGTGACAAAATACAAGGACACCTTCCACTTTACATCTTCAGATGCTTAATTATCGTCACTGTCCTTTCTTGCTTTTTTATTTTAATTTTTTTGTTCTTTTTTTTTTTGGTTTCTTGTTGTTATTGTTTTTTCATGCGAAGTAATAAGCAGAGAAGCAGAAATATGTACATCTCCTTTTATTTTCTTTCACTATTTCTTAGCTAATGTATAAGATATAAAGATAAATTTAAGGTTATTTCTGCACTTAATATTTTGAAATTTATCAATTTGATAAATGTCCAAAATTAATGGTGTTTGGCACTGGTGGACCTTCGAGAGAAAGTGGAATATACCGCTAGTGTAAAGCTCATTTCAGTTGTCTTGTGACTTTGACATCATTTGATCTTCTATCTCCAATAAAATGTGCTAGCTCGCAATGATTTAAACAATAAGAGGGAATTTTTAAATTAGGGCTACTGGGACCTCCAAGCATATTCGCAATAACTGCAAATGAAGCTAATTTGAGTCTTCTTAATTCTTTGGCGTCATTTAATATTCTTTCTCTCCAATTAAATGGACCAGCTTGAATGATTTAAGCAACTAATAAGAGAGAATCCCAAATTAGTGCTACTGGCGAGTGATACATTTACCGAAAGAAATAAAAGTCCATTTATTGTCTTGTTTTCATGTCTCAATGCAGTTTTGTGGGAATATATGTGCATCATGATTCACTGTATTGTCACGTTTATAGTTTAAGTTTGTGAGCACATGACCTCAGTGTCCAACTGATGTATTATTAGTCAGTCGGTATAGCCATTCTCAAAAAAGCAAACTACAACAACAACAAAAGAACAAACTCAGTGAAAAAAAAGCAATCATGTTGTATATTTATCTTTCTCCATATCAGAGCTTGGCACCCATCTATCACGTTGTAAAGTCTTGGTGATCATTTTCGTCAGTCATGCCCCTCTTCAGTGGTTGTTGCAAGGGAAGCCATCTTTGGCACCTTAAGCATGATTTATCGAGATGCAGTTTGCTTGGAATGCCATGGAAGTTATATGTTGGAACTAAGATGTTATGGTAAAAAGGAAGTATAACAATCTTTACCTTTTCCTTGTTAATGTCCCTCTCTTTTTGGGGAACAGTTTTAAGGAACGCCATTCTCCTCCTGTAGTGGATTTGTCAATGTTTTTGTGTTTCAATTACATCCAGCAAAATTTTCAACTACTCATTATCGCTTTTTTCTCTGTGATGTATCTTCTTTATTCAACTTATCAAGTCAACATTGTACCACAGATCTAAGATTGTGTTTAAAACTGCTGGAGTTCTGTTGGAAGAAATGCTAGAGAAGGGCTTGAATGCACTAAAGTATAAAGTTATCATTCTCGACGAAGTGCATGAAAGATCTGTAGAGTCAGATCTTGTCCTTGTTTGCATCAAGCAGTTTTTGCTTAAAAAGAGTGACCTGAGGTAACATTCTCTTTCTTCTTCTTTCTTCTTCTGTATTTTCTATTTATTTGTCTATCTTGATATGAACTGTTTGCCATCTCTCTGCTTTGTACTCAATCTTCTACCATTAACACTTGGAGAACTTGGTCTACTATGTCGCATGCATTACAAACTCATTGGTGGTAATGTGCTTTGTGTATCTAATTGGTTCAACTCTACAGGGTGGTCTTAATGTCTGCTACTGCTGATATTGCAAGATACCGTGAATACTTTAGGGATCTCGGTAGAGGTGAAAGGGTAGAGTTGTTGGCAATCCCTAGTTCTGGACAAGACACCATATATCAGCGAAAAGTTTCATACATTGAACAGGTATAATTCATTTATCTTAGAGAAGAGAATCCATTTCATTTACTTTATCAGAAAAGGAAAATGAAGAAAATTCATTTAACAGCATGTTTCTTATATTGAAAGTTACCATGCATTGATGGTCTTAAGCAAATTCCATCACTAACAGTTAGCATCTATAACTTTGGCATTGCCCTCTCTCCAGTTTAAACTCGTTTAATTTTGTTTAAATTCATGGTTTACTTGTCATAATGGTAGTTTCAAGTGCACTGAGTCAACCTAACTTGGCTTTGTCCTACTGCCTTGGGTGGATATGTGAATCCATTTTTGTTCATGTAACCCTACCTATTGAAATGTTTCTCTTTTGATGTTATATCACAATTGTCAGTTCTCGTGTTCTATTATTTTATCCCTCTTTTATCTTTTCTTAGTTATTGGGGCTTGTAATTGGCTGTAAAGATGTTTGCTAGAAATGAAGCAGTTGCATTGAATTCCATAAATGGTATTGCCTTTTCGAGTTATGCTTTTAAACATAAGCTTGAAGGTTGCTCCAATGGAACCATTCTGTGGAACTTGTTAACCTTTGTTACTTTTGCTTTCATGTAGACTAATATAAGGAATAAGAATCCTTCATTTCTAAAGTAAAGTATTGATGGAAAGTCATCTTTTGCAATGGTTATTTCTTGATATATTTAGTATATTTGTGTTCTTACTTTTTGCAAGTCAGCCTTAATATGTAAAACGATATAAAAGTTACAATACATAAGATTATTAAATAACTATTTATGATCACATTATCTGAAACCATTAATATTATTTAGACCAACTAGGCATAAATAGGTATACATTATCTTTTTGTGTAGGTAATTATGGTTTGTTAGAAGTGAATATTTAGAATTTAATTATTCAACATCTTGTTATAAGAGACTATTGGCGGATGATCCAGATTATACTCTCTTCATCCTAAAATAGATGACTCTCTTTGACTAGTTAATTCATTACATTAATAAATTTTGGTTAAATTTTTTAACCAAAGTTAGGTTTAGATATGTTACATAACAATATTTGCTGAAATCTAGAATGTATGAATAACCTACCATACATGAGGTTTACAACCCTCTATGAAATATAACTTCAAATTTAACAAAGTTATTCATTTAAGGGGAGAATGTGCAAGCTTTCAAATGGTGAAGGGTCCTTACCTATAGAGAGAATAGACGCAAGACTCCAATTTTACGTACCTCTGACTTTTGAGCTCAAGTAAGGCCTCTTCTCCTTTTAAAATAACAAGCGAAATGTGTAAATATGAGGTATATGCTATGAGGATGTCACATGAAGGTTAAAGTGATATTAATTGAGAATACATATTGTATGTTACTCCGTATTTTTATGGGATGGAGAGCTTTTTGGGTTGGAAAAAGGGGTCAAGTAATTCTTAGCATATTAAAAAGGAAAGTGGGCCAATTTTTTTCTGAAGGAGCTAGTTTTTCAAGTTGAACTTGATGTTCTCAAATTAGTCTAGTCTCTAATTGCTAAATATCACAACTTTCAATACAGTAATCAAATGACCCCTTATTCCACTTACAAACTGTTTAGTATCTAAAAGAGGACTTATCTCTTATTGCCTACAGATACTGTGGTCTTCCACTTAATTATTTTCCCTTTTCCTATTCGACTTCTATGATGTATGATTGCTGAGAAAATGCTTTGTTTAAATCTATGCATTTCTGGTTACTGCATGGTATGTTTTTATATTCATATGCTGCAAGAATTATATACAAGCTAATATTTCTGCTGTGCCTGCCAGACTAGAGAATATTTTAACTTTATCAAATAAGGAAAAAAATTCATGAACATCTTAACCTGATCAAAAAGGGGAAAAGATTATAAAAAATTAAAGTGTAATAACAGTACAGCAAGTGTTCTGTTAAGAGGATATGGAATATTGCTTCCTATAGATTACTGATGTTTTCCATTTAATCGAAATTGTAATCTGCAATGATATTATTTGCTTAACAGGTAGCTGAACTCCTTGAAATGGAATCAGAAGAGACGGCTCTGAAATGCTGTTCTGGTCCAAGCCCATTGACAGCTGATGCTGATATCAAGCCTGAAATGTATCAGCTTATACACAAACTTATTATACACATTCATAAAAATGAAAGGGACATTGAAAAAGGAATTCTGGTCTTCCTTCCAACATACTATGCACTTGAGCAGCAGTGGCTCTTGTTGAAGCCTTTCAGTGTATCTTTTAAGGTTCACATTTTACACAGTAGTATTGACACTGAACAAGCTCTCAAGGCCATGAAAATCTGTAAGTCGCATCGTAAGGTGGGGTTTCTTTCCTCCCTTTGTTCAACATCCATCATTGCTAAAAAATCTGGGGAGACAGTCCTAAAAGCAGGCAGAGTGCTTATACCCCCCCCCTCTCCCCAGCCCCCTAGCAATGCCCAAAAGATAAGAGAAAGAGTGCTTACAGCGAAAGGTCATATTTGTTAATAACATCTAAACATTTCTGTTTTCTCTTAACCTTGATTCCTGGTTTTATTTCAGTGGTTAGCTGCTATAAGTATTCAGTAAAATGATTATGGTAACTGCATTCATGTCTACAGTACTGATGCCTCTCTCTGAAACCTAAACTTATCTGCAGGTGATTTTGGCCACAAATATTGCAGAATCTTCGGTTACAATACCAATGGTGGGCTATGTCATTGATTCTTGCCGTTCTTTACAAGTTTTCTGGGATAATAATAGGAAAACAGATTCTGCAGAGCTTGTATGGGTTTCCAAATCACAGGTACTAAACGAGTCATGTTTGCACATTCCAATCTCTCTTCATGAGATTGTTGCTCCTAATTTTTTGAGATGCAGGCAGACCAAAGGAGAGGGAGAACTGGACGGACTTGTGACGGCCATGTATATCGATTGGTAAAAAGATCATTTTACACTCAACTAGAGGATTACGAGCCTCCTGCAATACTGAGGTTATCGTTGAGGCAGCAAGTACTTCTCCTTTGCTGTGCTGAATCTAAAGCCATCAATGATCCCAAAGGTATTCAGCTACTATGCTTTTCTAGCTGGATATTCAGCATCACAGTTTCTTCTCTGTTTGTTTTTTTTCTCCTTTTCCTTTTACATGATTACCTTCATGAAATTTCTTGCTGCTTCAACTTGAGTTGAATTGTGAAAATTTTCTGTAATTTGATGAAGAAAATGAAGAAAGCATGCTTCGGGATGGAAGAGATGTATAATTGGCTTGTTTATTTCTCCTTCTGTTTTCTTCGTACATCTTTAGTTGTTCTGCTATGGATTTGTTTTATTGGAATGAGTCTTATGACAATTATTATGAAAAATGTTTTGCTGACTTCTCTATGCTTCTTGATTCTACCATTTTGTTGTGGACGAGGTTTTACCTTTTAGGCTAAGTCGCTCTGACATGGCATTTTAGGTGCCGCACTTGTGTCGACGCGATACTAGTATGGGTGTGGGTATGGGTATGGGATCCGTACAGGATCTGGTCATATAATTCTGAGTACTTTGACCATGGCGGACGGAAAGATTAGAGACGAGACACAATTTGATTCTCGAAATCAGAACCAAAACTCGGGTAAATTTGAACAAAATAATATACCTTATATAGGAAATCAATCATTTACCTATCGACAACTTGAGAATAAAAAGGAAATCCACACTTTACAAGCTATATGTAAGTATCGCACAAAATTTCTCATAATTTAGAGATATTTTTATTTATTTGAATTATTTTTAGACGGATCCCCGCACTGGTATCCGTATCCCCGAATCTTAGAATTTACATCTCAACGGATCCGACCTCTAGATCCGCACTCGCGTCGGACACCCCTACCCATGTCCGAACAACTTAGCTTTTAAGGGTGGTTATGAAATAACAAAATAAACATTGTGCGTAACTCAACTCAAAGCTAACTCATGAGCTGAGGATTGACCAAGAGCCCAAAACCATATAAGGAGATAACAACCATCCCTTCAAACAATATGGAGACTTAACATCCCCCCTACTCCCAGTGTTGGACATCTTGTGCGTGGATAATATAATACGAAGGCTCAACTGGGTAAACCAAGAACAAGATGGGTCTTTCTTTGATACCGTGTTAGGAAAATGGTTCTAGGGTCTAATTCAACCCTAAAAGCTAACTCATGAACTTAGGATTGTCCAAGACTATCTAAGGAGCTAATCAATCAAGGTGAGACTCTAACACCTCCTCTTCCCTTGCACGCCCAAGACTAGACATCCAGAGCGTAGACACCGTGACATGGGGCCTAACATTAGGTAAACCAAGAATTATGATCGGTCTTGCTTTGATATTGAAAATGGACCTTTGGTCTTGCTTGGTTGTCAATGCAAAATGTGTTCATAAATAATTAGTACTTGTTATTTGTCACGCCCCGATTTTAGGTATACACGTGTGAGAGGCTCCCAATGCCGTTAACTAGCATCGAGCGAACCAATGTGACTATATAATCCTTTCATGAACTAATGATACGATAATTCGATGAAACTTTTGAATTCGTTTTTTATAACAAAAATGATAGTGAAGTTATTTTTTTGTATATAACTAGACCTCCCACAATATATGCCATGGAACCTTTAACTATCATAAGAATAGGCAACTATAAGGTAGCTTTCATGATGAAGAAGGTAAAGCTCACCGAAGCCATAAGATATGAGTTGTGACCTTAACTGGTTCGTGTTACTTTGACCAATTGGTCAGTGGCCAACCTCAAATCATATTCATCAAAACTCTATATACGAGTCTCCTCATGGCTATTCAATTCTCCTTGTCTATATCTCGTTTGATCTCGTTAATGGTGGTCCTCGACTGTCCATTCTATGCGCCAATAAAAACTTCAATATAGTTGGGAATTTAATCTTTTGATGTTTCCCTATCCACTTTGTTAGCAATGTTCCTTTCATGAGTCCTATTATCACTTTGACAGAACTGTCAGAAATATCATTATCCCTCTTCTTTCAAATAGGCCCTTAGCACTATAACCAACAAATTGATTTATTATTATTATTATTTTTACTTGCCCATGCAAGGAGTCATCAATTACCACAGACCCGACATTTCAAGAAGCCAATGCAATTACATAAGAGTCGAATCTTGTACCCCCCTCGATTATGCCAAGTGTCAACCATATATGGGATTGACGAAAAAGAGTGATAGGTTCTCACTTTATGCTTTAATGCACGATCTAGAATGGAAGAAAGGGGAAACATTCCAAATTTATTCGGTAGCCTCCCAATTATTAATGTGGCGCACAACACACCAGTAAGTAGGATTCTACTAGACACGGTTCCATGACACCCTAAGACATACCCAACATAGCGCTTTGATACCAAATTAAAGTTAGCACTTTTCCAAGCAATAACTTGTTCATCCTTCCATATTCCAATTAATTTATCAACTTTATGAAACTTAAATAAATACTTTGACGCTTCATCAGAATCATAATTAGCCCATATTAAACGTTAATTAATATACGGGACTTTACATTATCAACTGAGAATTGAAATGTCTAATACACTAAGGAGTTAATGCATATAGAATCCTCTATATTTATGATTTGTTTCTGAAATGCGAAGACTTTCTTCCCACACCTACAAACAAATGGACAAAAAATGCATGAGATAAATTTGGTGCAGTATTACTAGCAAGTTTGTCCAATCTAGGTCAGATCCATATGGGGGCCTCTACAGCGTGGGCTGGTTAGACCAAGAACTCGAACCAACCTGCTCGGTTGTCACCCATAGTTTAAGCACAAAGCAGGACTAATCAATTTATAGATGGGCTAAAAAATATATCATTTTTCCGTATTAGCATGGTCTTGAATGTATTTATCATCAATTTGGGTAAGTTTGCTGTCTATGTTCAATAGTTCTCTTTTCCTTTTTCTAGTCTACTGCTGTTTATAGATGTGAGATACTAAAATTTAGCTTATGGATCTTTCGATTAGTTCTGCTACGGAAGGCTTTAGACTCTCCGGATCCTGAAGTCGTTGAGGATGCATTGAGTTTGCTTGTTGACCTCCATGCACTACAAAAAACACCTCCAAGGAGCCGTTATGAGCCTACTTTTTATGGAAGATTGCTTGCCAGCTTTTCTCTTTCGTTTGATGCTTCTATACTAATACTCAAGTTTGGAGCCATAGGAATGCTACGAGAAGGCATTGTTCTTGGTATAATGATGGATATGCAGCCACTCCCCATTCTTCGTCCTTTCGGCCACGAAAGTTTGGTACTATCCTATGCTTTTTAATTTGAGAATGTCACATTTCTTTAATGGTTTAGATTAATGTTGATCAATAAATTTATTTTCCAGTTCATGAAGTACATTGACAACTTCTTCAGTGGAGATTCTAAGACCACTGGTTTATCTGGTAAAAAAGAGGTAATCTGTATGGCAAATTCGTGCGCATTTCAGTTCTGGCAACGTGCTTTCAAGGTAAACCCACACTTCATTCTTGACTATAGGAAATATCTCTCTTTTTCTTTCTCTCTCTCTCTCCTCCCTGTTTTTTTTTTTTGCTTTATTTTTTTGGGATGCTAGCATTCTATTTACGTATATTGTTTCCAAATGAAGGACAAATACCGCGTTCAACTATTAAGACAACTCTTCAAGTTGGATAACACAAAAGACAGAGAAATAGTGCTTTCAAAAATTGAGGAAGAGTGGTGCTCATACCATAATCTTTTGCGATCGGCACTCAACCAAGTTGCTGAATCATGTATGTCTTATCTTGAGTTTTACCAGTTTAGATCCTTTGGTTTTTTATACTAAGCCTGCGTTGTTGCAGATGATGAGGTTCTGGACTCTTTGCATCGATATAGACCCCAATTTCTTGCTACATCAGGTGGCATACCATATTATTATAATCCAAATGAATATCAGCACAAGTGCCTTCTCGACTGTGATCAGTATTTAGATGCTGGTGCGTTAGATATGGATTATCAGCTACTTGAACAAATTGGTGAAATAAGGAAATGCATTTCCATTCCAGTTTTGGGCCACAATGAATCATTAGCACATAAGGTGGCTCAAAATTTGGCTAGTGTAGTCAAAGAGGTACTGTATTCTGCTATCACTTTGCTGTTATATTTGATGTCAAGATTCTGATATCATCTTCCTTTTCGATGTTCGATAGATGAGAAGTCAGTCTTCTGCGGATGTCTCTGGAAATCCTGACATGTTGGTGTACGGTAATGGTGTTTCCACAGGGGAGGCTTCTCTTTGTAAATTTTTTCTCAGTGGTCAGTGCAACAGAGGTTCCCAGTGTTCCTTTTCTCATTCTTTACAAGCAAAGAGGCCCACATGCAAATTTTTCTTCTCTTTACAGGTATCAGTAGTTTTATGGCTTATTGTATTTGTCAAATAACAGTGTCCCTGATCGATAATCCCCCACTGGAAACATTGGTGATTGAAAAATGATGAAGTGAATACTAGGGAAAAAGAGTTAATGAAGGTCCTCTTTTTTGTACTTTTGGTTGATTTGAGATAGAGGAATAAAAGAATATTGAAGGGGTTGAGAGTCCATTCCGTAGAGTACAGAGTTCCGTTTTTGCTTCATTTGGTGTAATAAAGACATCCCTTACTGTATTGGTCATTCCAGGAAAAAATGCAGTTATCATTCTTAATAGGCTGACTTTGATCAAATTAGAATCTGATTCTTCTGTCAATTTTTCCTTCCTTGGTTCATCAGTCATCACAAAGACATGTTACTTGTTACATCTTTCCTTTGAAGAGGAAGAAGAACTTGCATTAGTGGAAGGAGGAGGAGAAAGAATGGGGAAGATTTAAGGGTGTGCTATATATATATATATATATATATATATATATGGAGGGGAAAATAGTCATTTGTTGGCACTGCCTTATCCATAGGTTATCCATGTATTAAATGGTGCATATCCTTGGCTTCTTTAAATTTCTTCTTACAAAATTTTTCTCAAGGGCCTCGATACTCCTATCTGACGTATTCTGAATTTACATTTATATAGGGATGCCGGAATGGAGATTCATGTTTCTTTTCTCACGATTCAGTTCCATCTGCTTATTCTGGTGTTCTGACAAGTTTATGCCGTCCGGAGAATGAAAATGCTGCTATGTTGTCACTTCTGAGATGGTTTCCTGCACCTCATCATGGATGCATCCTCATACTCGATGACAATGATTTATATTTTTCGTCACATATTGCACGTCACTATGCTCCGTCTTCTATAATCTCCACAACGCCCCTTCGAGATGAATCCACACTTGACCAATTACCAACTGATGTCAGAATTCTCTGGGGCCATTCCAATCCATACAACACGATAGTATCCAACACTGCAGGGAGTCCAGTTCCGTGGAGTGAAGTTAAATGTGTCCTATGGTTTCCTAAATTTGAAGCAGGACATAGAGAAGGGCAGAAGAGTGTGATGCAAACCTTTTTTGAGTATTTAGCTATCCGGATGCTTGGATATGCCTTATATGATGTTAAAGTTATTGTCACCATGAATAATATGCGTTTCTCATACCTACAGGTAATTTACTCCTTGTATCTTTTTTACCCTCCTTTTCCTATCTTTATGACAGTTCTGTCTGTAAGTGCTCTATTTGTGGGTGTACTTGGGGGGG
>MCJB01023245.1:166526-182215 GCA_002018475.1 Nicotiana obtusifolia | reverse complement strand
GGGGGGGGGGGGATGAATACAAAATCTATATCCAAAAGTTAGTAACAACTGAGCTTTTGAAAGTTGACATGAAAGTATGCTTTGTATTTGTGGAGCTGCTTGATGTTTTAAGCATCTGCAATGAGAAATGAATGGAATGGTATTACGTTTATGTCTACTGATAAATAGAATAGGACTTGCTGTGAAGCTATATGATATTATGTCACTTGGCATTCGTTTACGTGATATAAACACATACTAATATGTTGTTGCTTTATCATATTGTAGGTTGTCGAAGAGAATGTTTGAGAATCACTTTTGAAAAAAATAAAAATGTTTTCTGCTCTTTTCTATTAGCTGAGGCTCTCGACTTTGTTAGAACTTTTTCTTTGATGAAAACTGCCTATCAGGCAGACATGCACCTTCACAGCTTCCATGCTCTAAAAATGTTAACAACAAATGTAATATTATCTCCTTATTCATTTTAATCCCCTTCCCTATTTCTTTTAATGCTGCAAATAGTTCTCTCCTATTCGTCTGAGTCCTAAATCCCACCTGTTGCTAATATAAATGCTTTGCTGATTCAGATTATTTTCCCCCTTTATTTCATTGAATTGAACATTTGAGACTCTTGCTTCAGGTGGAAAAGCTGGCAAGGGAGTGCTGTTTTTTTCTCTGGGAGTCATTCCTATTTGATGAACGGAACTTGGGAGAATTATTTGATGAGGTTAATGCCAGAAAGCCAATGCAGCAGTCGAAGCCTGTCTCGTATGTTTTCTCGCTGCATCCGCCTGTAGATGTCCAGCCTCGTGATTTTGCAACACTCCTTAGCCAAAATAAAAATAAGGTTATTTAGATACAAGATTAGCTCCAGAATGACGTGCAGTGCGGAGAGTTAAATTATATGCAAATTTGCGTAGAACAGTGCAAAGAGGGGGTTTTCATGCAGTCTTTAATTATCAACTGTAAAGGTTCCTTTTGACATCCAAAAATGCTTAAGTTGCAGAGAATTCCTTCATCTTGATCAGGTTTTACTGTTATATTAGGCATCTGTGTGTGTGTTTGTTTGGCCCCGCCGGGGGGGAGGGGTGGTGGTGGTGGATGAAGTGCACTAGTAATCCTTGAACGTGAGAAAAGCAGATTAGCCATCTTATTTGTGGGGATAAAAGATGACTTTGGTTAAACTCCTGCAACGGTTTGCTTATTGGCTAATGAAGTATTTTAAAATGGTAATGTTGTTATAAATCAAATTATATTTCTTTAATTATTGTTATCTTTTGTTATGACAATTAACCGTGAGCTTTATTTTAGTGCTTATGATAAGTTACCCTCCTGAGTCTTGGCTTGGTCATCTTTTTTCTTTAACTTAGTAGACAAATGTTACCAGAATTACTGTTTGAAATTAGCTAAAATCTTACTTTCTCTGTTTCAAAAGGACTGATGCTTTTACCAGATTGGCACATTTCACTATTTTAAATTTTTAAGCATTTATATTCACACAAATGCCAAGGTAAATTTTAGATCATAAGTTTTAAAAGTTTTAGTCACGATTTATTTAAGATCACATATCTGAAAAGTATTTCCTTCTTTATTACAGTTTGTGTCCGGTCAAATTAAGATAATCCGAGGGGTACTATCGTGTGATTTTCTATACAATGTACTTCATTTTTGCCTCGCTCTTTATGTGTCTAAAATATTTTGCCATTTTTCATAGATGAGATCCAAAAAACAAAGGAAAACGCCAAAAATTAGTATTGCTAAACATTAAATACCAGTATAAACAATTATTCAAATAATAACGTGGTAATAGTTAATATTTTACCTTACTTTACGTTATTTCTGTTGTTTTGAAATGATTAGTTGTATGTTTTCCACGTAATTTATATAAGGGGAAAATCCTAAGTAGACAGCAACGATCTAAAACTAAAAATTGGTGTAATTTTAGATTATGACACTAACAGTGAGGTTCAAATGACAATTTGCAAACTATCTCACCCAAGATAATAATTTGTCTTTTCCGTTTTTTTTTTCAACTGTCTTTTACTTTTTGACATCAATAATTATTGATCACTGAGGGGTGCGGCAGAAAAAGTTAGAATTTCTTTACTTTTATTTAAAAAAATTAAACTCGAGCAAAGAGAATTTAAAATCTTTTAACACAAAGCACTTTACAATTTCATATTTACCATATTATACAAAAATCTGAACTAATTAAACTTAATCAACTTCAGATCCAATATAACTCAACCACGAAAAATATATAAAACAACATATTGCCGTGTGCAGCGGCGGATCCAAGATTTTAAGGTTGTGGACGCTCACTCCCTTTAACTTAAAGTTGCTACCAACCACATAGTATAAGTGCACAATTATTCAAATGCAATAGAGAAAAAAAATTAATAAGAAAACTATGGTTATAAAAAAATGACTTCTAGTCGCAAATCAAGTAGGAATTGAACCCACGCCTCTAGTTTCAGACATGCCTATACTTCAACCTCAACACTACAATATCCATTAGTCTTTTTGGTTTTTGGGTACTTTCTAGCATCTTATATCAATTTTCTTATACTTTTTATATAACTATACACAATTTATGTGGAGGTCAATGAGTGATAAACCACCTAAAATTTGTACATAGATCCGCCACTGGCCATGTGTCTTGTCTCCTACTTGAGTAGAAAACTAGTGGCTGAAATAATGAACCGGGAAATTATATATCTGTACTATTAGTCTAATATACTATAACAAATTAGCTACCATATTTATTAATTTACTACTAGTATTACTTAATAATATTTGTTCTAAAAATTTACTTGAAATTATTTTATACGTGATTTAATTATGTAAAGATTATTTACACGATGTACATACAAATTAAAAACTACAAGAAGCAAAATATTGCCATCAACCGAACACTACTTAAAAACGGCTCTTCTGCTCCGAAACGCACTGTTTCAAATGTTCCTGAAAATTCTTGCTCCCATTGGATCATTTGTATCTATATGCATCAGGATCCCGATTCATGGATCTCTCGGTTCGAGAAATCAAAATAAGAGGCTCGAACTATTTCTTCCGACTCTTTTTCAAATTCGATAAATATTGGTTGATCGTATATTTCATTATAGTTCTGTGATTCAGAGTATCCTTTCCTATTTGATTCCTTTGAATTCCATATTCGAATTTGCGTCGTATTTATTTATTAAAAAGAATCCATTCAATACATTTCTTATGTAGCCGTAGATATTATATTGGATTTCGAGTCATCCCCCCTTACCTTACAAGTGGATAAGAAAACTAGTGGCTGAAACTGAAAAAAAAAGCGGGCATCTTTCGTGATTTTGATTGAGCGAATATAATAAAGACAACAGACCAAATATCCATGGATGCTTCTGGAAAATTGATACCAAATTGTCTACTATCCATTCCTCTACCAATTCTACCAAAATACCCAAATCTTCTTTCTCTTGTTCTTCAACAATCCATATTCAATTTTTTCCTATTCATTTATTTTGCTACTGTACATGATTTATGCATATGGAGTTATATAAATTATTGTACATGATTAATCCAGGTGAGTACAAGCTGATTTGAGTACATTTCTAAATAAAGTGTGAATAAACAAACTACACAGACTGTAGTGTGTGTTATGTGTGTAGTGTGTGTGTTCTTGAAGCTGCAATGTCACCAAAAACCCTAGATTCACGTCAAGCCATTGAATCCTGTACGTATCATCTTCATTCATGGAAGCCCTTTCAGCTCCCAAACCCTAATCCCAAAACACTAGATTCCTCTGATTCACCAAAACCTTACTCTGCACTAAACACTAAGCGCCAATGTAGAGCGGATCGAGCTACTTCGATCCCGATTGAAACCCTAGACATGTCGAAATTGAGCTTATTTGATGATGATCGTCCTTTATCGGCTAATAAACGGGAGAAAAATAAAAATAGTCTCCGTTTGATAGCCGGTAAAAGGAGGCGGCGTGGGTCCCGCTCTGTTTCTGGAAGGAGCAGTGATCGGAGCGGGACCCATCGCCCACGCCGTTGTTGCTCTGTTGGAGCATCAGCGGCTTATGGGACATGTTCTGATTTTCCTGTTGCTGTTGGGACTGATTCGAGTGGAGAGTTGTTTGTAAATGGGGATATGAATTGGACATTGGATGCCAGTGAGGTTACTAGGAATTTGAAGAGAGAGAAAGAAAGTGGTGGAGTTAGTGAGAGAGAGAATAATTTGAATGGTTTGTTCGGGGGACAAATTGGGAGTTTTGAGGGATTAGGGAATGAATCAGGGTATGGGAGTGAACCAGGTTATAGAGGGGATGCGGAGTTTGGATACGGTGATGAGTTTGATGAAGAAGAAGATGATCAGCAGCGGTTCTCATTATGGGGCGACGAATTTGGAGGTATATGTGTACTCTGCAATCTGCATTTGTAGTTCCATTGTCTTGAATTATGCAATTAAAACTTAATGTTGGGGTCAACTATATGAATCCTCTATCTAGATTTTGCACCATCTCGGATCCGTTTCATTTCAATACTAAATAATTTGTCGTTTAAAATAAGCATTTAAGCAGTCAATGTGCAAGAAAAAAGGGAAAGAAACTAACCCCACCTTCTGGGGCGACGAATTTGGAGGTATATCCTGTAATCTGCATTTGCCGGTTTATGTTCTTCAAATACGCAATAAGCGTTGATCCATATCTATTTAGCTTCATTTAGGCCTGTTGCATTGACTATTGAATTGTACATAGATTTCCTTAAAGTATTTGCCTTCTGAGACAAACATTTAAACGGTCAATTTGGTAAAAGAAAATGAGAAAGAAAAGAGAGGTTGAAGTGCTCAATCTGATTTAGTCTAGTCAATGTTAAGCCAATGCAAGTTAATTTTTCATCGAAATGTCAAGCTTTGGCTCAAATGGATGTTCTGTCTATCAAGATGGACTTGTATAGAATGATGTAGCTTAAAGAGTTAGTGGTTAAAATATTCTGCCGGACAAGTCAGTTTCATCCTGTCCCAAATCTTAGACGGCTGCCATATAGCCTCAGAAAAAAGAAAATGCAAATAGCTCCTATTTTTGGGGAGCAATGAACTCCTACAAGATAATATTACAGGAATTTTTTTTTTCTTGGTAATTCATAACCATTCTTAAAGTGTGCAGTACATATAGTTTCTCTGTGGACGATATATATATCATGATTCTACTCGCCAACAGAAGCTATTCCCTGCCTATAGAACACTACTACAGTACTGCAAGTTGGAATGAAAATAGTCTGACAAACTTGTGCCAGAACTATTGATCTTAATTCATTCACATTTCATTTATCTTGGGGCTGATATATTGTTTTATCGGTGACGGTATTTGAAAGAACATTGAGAGAGGAGAGGGTGTGGAAGTCAGTAAACATAAACTGAGGGGAAATTTGGATATGTAAACGGATAGATGAAACTACAACTTACAAATGTACATGGCACTTGTCCAAAGATTGGGATGGAGGATTAACCTTGGTTTTAGGAGTTGAGGTAGAAGTATGTCGTGGAATTGTCTCAAGTCTCACTTAATTTTCTGATTAAGTAAAGTATGGGCAAACTGTAGAGATTTGCTTGTGTATGTCTTAAAGCTCAAGGTTGCTTTACTTACAACGTTGGTTTTCCTCTGCCTGTCTTTGATTTCCAACTTAATTTTTGTTTAATATAGTCTGAGGACAGTCTGCTCTTCCTATTCTTGCTTTCCTGAAAAGTGGTCTTATTTCTGTATGGTGACAAGCAGGAAGACTATTTTCTAATTGAGAGGAATTCCATTTGTAAATGTTACAGTCTTTCACTTACTTCTATTAACAAATTTGTTCCAAATCATGTGTTTAAACTATCCTATATTCACTTTCCGTGTGACATAAATACCCACATGCTCTATTTTACTGGTGGCTCTTACTTATATATACTCATTAACCTTTACTCTTGAGTAGGGGTGGAAAGGGGAAAAAATGATAGTGAAGCATAAGGAGGTATTGTGTCGTTCATTGCGGAAGGAAGTAAAGTTTGCTTTTCAATTCCTTTGACTTCTCAAAGATTATAGGTGGAGTTATGTCACGGAAAATCTAATTGGTGATGGGTGGTCCTTCACTGAGTTCTGGGGCTTAATCCTGTCCTCGTGCTTACTAAATCTAACATAATCAGCATCTGGCTTTCTCTCTCTCTCTCTCTCTACTTCTTTTCCTTTTGTACTCCCCCCTTTGGCTGGTCTTTGAACCAAATTCTTTCAGTTTCTTCTGGTAGAAGGAACCAGATATAACGTCGTGTGATCTCCTTTTCCTTTTATACTGTTGATGTAAAGTTCTCTTACTGGTTCTAGGTAATGGTTTGTCTGTATTTCTCGGCATAAACGCTGGTGATCATGGTGTACTCCCTCTTATTACCTACTTGGTACTATTTAATAAATTTACCTTATTAAAAAGTAAAAGTTAAATGCTGGTAATCATGGTGAAAGAAAATTGAAAGAATGGTGCAGGGGGTTTGTAGCTTGTGAAGGCACAATGTTACCATTTTGTTGTATGCTCAAGAATGCCTTTACTAAATGTAGTATGACCATGTAAACAAGCTGGATCTTTACCGGTTTCTCCATTTTTTCTATAAGCAGACTCTTTTTCTTGAAATCTCAACAGATGGGATGGCTACTTGGACTAGAATTAGTTAACCACTATTTGCCAGCCTAATTTGTTAGACAAGCTTCTGAAAGGATTCTTGGCAGTCTTGCTAATGTCATGCTTATGTTTGTAATCATGGCTAATCGAGTATAAGCCCACCTCTTTCTAAAGAAATAAAAGAGAGTATAAATCCTATTCTGTTTACTTCACTGCTAACTTGTTCCTTTTCTCTCTTGTACTAACAGCACTTTCTAAGATGGAGAAGGTTGGGGAGAACACATTACAGAAGGTGCACCACAGATGTCGGCGGAGGAAACAAGACTGTAAAATGGTGATCGCCTGAGGTTGCTGATGCTGATGAATAATATTTATAGTTTTGACTGTATTGTTGTAGCTGATTTCAAGATTTGCCAGTGACATGTATGAACGCATAATGCATGACACCGCCTTTCGGCTATACAGATTTTTTGCCGTGTACAAATAGAATCAGTAACTTATAGGCCATGAGCATTGGACTGTAACATCACTATGGAAATACATCAATATTGGTTAAAGCATTGCGCACCTTATACGTATTTGGGGTGCAAGAATCATTAATATATTCGAAATAGTTTCTGTTCTTTCTTGCCCTTGCTGTTAGTTTTAACTGGTAAAAGGTTGTCTACTGTTTGTCTGTTCCCTGGATATTTGCACACAATTCTCTTACAACAAATTCAGTGTAATTTTACAAGTGGGGTTTGGGAAGGAAAGTGTGTATGCAGATACTATAAAGATTTTATTTCCTATGGACCTTCGGTTTACAGAACAGCGAAACTAAATAAACAACAATTGCAACAAGGTAATAGAGTAATGGAAGCGAATAACACAATATGTATTAATAACGAACCAAGAATAAGCAAATACAACAGTAGAACTAGTTTTACTTACAAGTCGAGGAGAGACTCACCACTATCTGTCAACCTTCAACCTTAGTACATGTCCTCCACGCCTTCCTATTGAGGGTCATGTCTTCCGTGAGCTGAAACAGTGACATGTCCTGCCTAAATTACTTCACCCAAGTACTTCTTAGGCCTACGCCTACCCTTCCTCAGACCCGCCATGATCAATCTCTTACACCTCCTAACCAAAGCAGTTATGTCTCCCCTTATCACATGCCCGAACCATCTCAGCCTGGATTCCCACAACCACATCCGCAACTTCCACCATGTCCTGAATACTTCGTTCCTAATCTTGTTTTTCTTGATATGTGCACACATCCATCTCAATATTCCCATTAATCTGCTTCGTAACCTGAGAAACATAATGTGCTCTTAAATATCACATAATATTAGCTGTTTCACCATTAGGATTCAGCCTAATGATAAATAAAGTGAATGCAAATCGTGGAGACTACTGTTAAGATCCCACTAAATCTTCTATGCCAGTTAAAGATGCAATTTATCTCATATAATAAAGCTACTTTATATACCATATCTTCATACTTGTGCAATGGGAAACTATTTCCACGATAATGGAATGTACATATTAATAATCTGTGATGATTTTACTAATTAAATGGTAACATATCAACAATTATCATTATCATTACATTGACCATTAAGTAGTGAGGCTTCCCGAGGTTATGTTTTCTATTTACATTCCTGTCAAATCCTGAATAGAATGCCAAATATATAGATAATAAATGCCTTTATTTCCATCTTTATATTCGGCAATAATTTCCTATCTCCTCCATGGTTATATAGATCAGCACACTCTCAAATGGACGTAGAGTATGAGAAATATGCTAGTTATATATGATAAGAATATGTAAAGATAAAAATTATATCTTTAACTCAAAGTTTAAATCGAAGTTATTGAAATCGATTGAACCCGTAACTTAAATGTTAGCTCCACCTAATTAACTAACGAAAGTTCCAAGATAGAGACTAATACACAACTGCTCGGATTACAAGAAGACAACTATGGAAACTACCAAGAAATGTCAATAATTGAGCATCCAAAAGTTCACGACCCTTCCTGTAAATCACTGGATGAAATATTAGTAAGGATTAAAGGGTAGAAATTATGAGTTTAAATCGTGAATTCGCCTGATACACAAATAGTATAAAAGATTTATACACTATTATCATAATTTAATTTATTATAGTATGTTACGTATTACCTATTTATTCTAAGTTATCGATCAAAACTTATTAAATAGTCCAATGGACCTTAACTCAATCAATGAATATGTGACAATCATTATTGAATAGTTAGTTTTTGATAAAACTACCATAAAAGTCTAAACTCTAAGAGGTCGTTTGGTAGGCTATACTAAGTAAAATAATTCCTATATAAAAATTTAATTCGTCCAATACAATATTTGGTTGCTCAATACAATTTACGCAAACCTAATACATGGATTACTTATACCTCATAGGAGGGTTTAGCTAATATCAAGGAAACCAAGGGATTACTAATCCCTGTATTAACTATACCAAGATAAGACCCTAAAATTACTAAACCGCCCCTCAAACCCTTTTCTTAAATTTCTTTATATACAGAAAGAAGAATATTCAAAGGTATAATTGTAAAGAAGATTTTGTACAGTTTTAAACCAAACACAAGCTTAGATTATACATTGCATAGCTAATTTTTAATACAATGAACCAAACACTTGATAAAAAATAATTCCAACACTACAATCCCTGTATTACTAATACTTACATTATTAATCCCCGTATTACTTGTGTTCGTACAAACGACCGGAAGAAGTTGCTTTATTCAAATCAGATTTGATTAAATTGATGTCGATCTGATGTATATCGTGTTTCACGTTACCTAATTATATTATTATTCGGCGTTCATTTCATGCACGTCTTTTTTCTTGTATATATTCCCACCTCATTCCTGTAATTGTTTATACCCACCCTTTTCATATTTTTAGTTCAAGACCCCATTTTTATCTCTTTTTTCTCCATTATAAAATGGTTCAAAATGGAGCGACGTGAATAATGAGGATTTATATAGTAAGTTCCGGCAACCCATTAGCAAATCTTTGTAAGATATATTGTAGATTAATCTTTTCTTTTCCTTTTATTATATATTTTTTTTCTCTTGCTCTTTTTGGTTCCAACAATCATGGAATTGCTGCAGAATGCTTCTTCAGCTGTTTATGTTTTTCTTTTCTCCCTTTCTGTGTTTTTTAAATTAGAAAGCTGAATACAAAGATTATTGAACAAAGCTCAAACTTAGAGGACTATTTCAAACCTTTTCTCCTATGAATTCAATACGCATCTGTTTTGGTTTGGAACATGAATATATAAGTACAAAATCAAAAAATTATATTTTGAATCCACAATTTTAACGGTATAATAAGACCAATGCTATTTATTATTGAACCCATCAAATTTCAAATCCAAGTTGATATATTAATAATTCATGGTGAAATTACATTGGATATACTTTTTAATTTAACCCAATTAAAAAGTTTTGAAAAATAGCCATGCGTCAGAATTCTAAAGTACGTTGGTCAGAATTTTAAAACACCAGAAATAATGACAATTACTTGAATATTCAGCTATAATGAAAAATATTCTAATGATCAGTCAGAATTTTGTGACAAATTGCAAAAAAAAAAAAAAAAAAAAACCGTCAGAATTCTGTCGAATTATCGTAAGATTTGTCTAAAAACTTTTGACCAACATACTTTAAAATTTTACTGGAAAATTATTTTTCCAAGACTTTTTTTATCGAGATCCAAATTTAGACCGTGCCACCAAATGATCCTATTTGTGCAATCACCCATAATTTACTCAAAGAGTATGTTATATTAAATTTACCAATTACAATCAATGTATAACCAGTTGTTAAAAAAAACTACCATAAATAGAAGTCTAGAGTGGATTTTATTACATTGACGTAAGATCTTGTCTTTTGTCGTGTTTCACATGACCCCTACTTATGTTGAACACTCCTACATTATTGTACGCGGATATAAGCTACTATGGGTCTGGACTTTAGAAACAACAGGCGAAAATCAGGTCACCGTTCATTCCATGCACGTCTTTTGTTGTATATATTGCCATCACATTTGTCTACACATCTCTTTTTGAGTCCCTAAATACTCCTTGGTTATCAGTTCAAGACCCCAATTAAGAGACGGTCCAAAATTGAGCAAAATGGATATTGATAATCTATCCAAATTATATACGGTAAGTTTCCCAGCAACCCATTTGCAAATCTTTGTAATATCTATTGTAGATTCAGATTTTTTGTTTTTCACTTACCCTTTTTGTTTTCTTGTGTTCCAACAATCTTGGAATTACTGCTGAGTGCTGATTTTGCTGTTTGCTTTCTTTTTCTTTCCCTTTTTTTGTGCTTTTGAAATTAGAATCTTGAATACAAAAATTGCTTCTTTTTAGCTATATGACTTCCCCAAATGTGTATTGAAGCTTAATTTATCTTGGGATGTCTATTAATCATTGAAGCAATTAAGCTTTGGCCAATGGTTAATAGCTCAACTCTACCTATTTCTTGATAATTGCAATTTCTGATATAAAGAAAGTACTCGCCCCCCGTTTGGTGACCACGCTCTTGTTTATTACAGTCCATATAAATGAATTCCCATTCTGGTGTGTCATAAATTTCTTTTGTTTTTTTTCTTTTTATTCTGTGTAAAGATTCAATTTTTATTCAATGTGGAAGAAGTTATAGTAATTTGGCATTTATGTGGATAGGAGAGAGTATAATTGGAGTGATTAGTGAACAAAGTTAACAACATAGTTCTTGCAGCACTTTAGTTTTGTATTGCATTAGCCGTAATAGTCGAGTTGGATCCAAGATTTGAACACTATAGGTTCAAGTTTGGAATTCTACCACAACCCATTTGATTTACTTTTTAGTGATTTTTTAACACATATAGAGTCTGAGCTAGTAACTTTAGCTCAGACCCAGTGTAGTTGCAAATTGGGATTGTCTAATTTCTTAGTGTTTACTAGCAAGTTTTCTCTACAATTAGGAAGGATAATGCATAGCAGATTTTTTTTTTTGATAGAAAAATTAAAGGCGAGATTATGGGGATGAAGTACAATGGCGCTGATTAAATGTCATGGTTTTCTTTTCTCCTCCTTCGGATCATCTCTAACTCCTTTTATTGGAGTGTTTTGCTTCACTAAAGCTATTTGCATGTCACTTGCATTCCTAATGGTTCCTACAAATAGCAGGGGTTAGAGAATAGAACTGAGAATGCATGTGCAAAGTGTGTGCATCTAGTAGAGAGAGAGAGAGATATTTATGATGATACTCCAACTCTTGTACTATATGTACACTTACTCGACAACCAGTATCTTAGGAGTAATAGTTAAGGCTAATCTTGGAACTCTTTCACTTTTTGGGTTAGAAGAATAGAAACTTTCATTAGTAAATGCTAAAGTTATGCCATCTGATCCTGTAATCAAATCACTCGAGATCAGCCCATATCTAAACTCGCAAGCTTCTCCTCAGAAAAAGCTACTAGTGTAATTTGTCTCAAAACCCCTTGTAAGATTCAAATTCTATCTCGTGCTTCTTTCCTTCACATCTTTTCTGAGCGCAGGGCTTGTCAGAAACAACCGCTGTATCTTCACGAGGTAGGGGTAAGATTTGCGTACACACTGCTCTCCCCATACCCCACTTGTGGGATTTCACTGGGTATGTTGTTGTTGTTGTTACTTCTTTCCTTCACAATATCTAATTTCATCATACACTTGAATTGGCTAGTAAAATGCCAAGGAAGGCAATCTCATGCTTGTCTCTGTTGGTGCCAAAGTATTTACTCTCATACAATGAACTTGGAAATTGATCTGGGTGGTCTGATGACTTCTTTCTTCTGTACTTGGACATGCTTTATTTCATATTATTAATACTTAATGATGCAAATATTTTGGCTACATCTCTCCCCTTGTGTACTGACTTTCTGTGCACAGGTTCCTGTCGCCTGAAGTGCTAAAGAAACTCTTGGGAATCTTTTTGTATATGAGAACTGTATAAGGACTGTCTCTTGACTTTAATATCTTATCAACAATTGTTGCATAAATGACAGGTCTCTTGCATCCGTTGGGCAGAATAATTCTTCTGGGGCTTGAACTGTGAATAGAAAATAGTTGTCGAGATGACGTTGCTGGGTAACTATACCATCGACAGCACAAATGGACATTCAGATATATTTGGGCATGAAAAATGTGATGCCTATTTACTTTTCCATTTAGAAACTGTTCTAGGTGAAGGCTTTCGGGCTTTCTTGTACTTTTTGGGTCTTGCCTATTGTTTTATCGGATTGTCAGCTATAACTGCTCGCTTTTTCCGGTCAATGGAAAGCGTTGTTAAGCATAGTCGAACTGTAGAGACGATAGACCCTCGCACAGGCACGAAAATCGTCAAAGATGAAAAGGTGTGGAATTACACAATTGCAGACATCACTCTACTGGCATTTGGGACAAGCTTTCCGCAGATATCTTTAGCTACAATTGATGCAATACGAAATATTGGAAATTTATATGCTGGAGGTTTGTTCTGGATTTCCTATTCTGCATTCAGAATACTTAGTTTGTGTTATAATTTTTTTCTTATTCATAAAACAGACGTAGGAAAGCATGGCATCAAACTTTCAGATTCCTCTCTTACTCATAGTATTTATATTAAACAATCCATTAAATATGTATAAATATTTAA
Organism: Nicotiana obtusifolia; assembly: GCA_002018475.1. Lineage (NCBI taxonomy): Eukaryota > Viridiplantae > Streptophyta > Magnoliopsida > Solanales > Solanaceae > Nicotiana > Nicotiana obtusifolia. The sequence goes on along the minus strand of MCJB01023245.1, from coordinate 168,905 downwards.
TGGCGAACCTAGTAACTAGGACGAGTTATGTGTTCGGTGGCACTTCGAACCCATGAAGTTTAAATCGTGCCTCCACCTCTGCTTAAGTCATGCTGAGATATTGACTATGAAATCAAGAGTTAATCGGTTTATATTCATTTAAAAAATGTTAATAGGTCAATATACTTTGTACTATGGCCAATATTATATATAGTTTTGTGCTATATCATTTCCTTTTTTTCTTTTCTCTATTGAGAAGATAGAATGTGAAAATCTGACTTCAGTTGGAAAACCTTGTTCATAGCTTGAATAGTTTAAAACTGTTAAAATACTAAATTTCATGTTTTATTGTTGTTGAAGCATTTACATATAATGTATCACTTCTACTAGCTAACCAAAAAATTGACTGAATCTTGGGCATCAGTTGCCTTGCTAATATACAATTTGACTTGGCCAGGTTTAGGTCCGGGAACCCTTGTCGGCTCTGCTGCGTTTGATCTGTTTCCGATACACGCTGTTTGCGTGGTGGTTCCTAAAGCTGGAGAATTGAAGAAGATATCAGATATTGGAGTCTGGCTTGTAGAGCTCTTTTGGTCTTTTTGGGCCTACATCTGGCTGTATATAATTTTAGAGGTATCTGCTCAAAAAGTTTCCATGAACACATGCTTCGTTAAAATTCACCAGTAGTTTATGGGAAGTCCAGAGATTTTGTAACTTTATGGGAAGTCTATTTTCCAGTGTTTTAATTTGAGTTATCAGATTTAACTTATTGATGAAATGTGCATGGTGCAAAAATGTAAATGTAAATGTCTTAGTCCTCTTTCACTTATTCACATCAAAACAAGGATTCAGTTAATGCCGTCCTGTTCATGAATATAATTTGACTTTGTAGGTCTGGACTCCAAATGTTATAACTTTGTGGGAGTCTATCTTAACAGTGTTGCAATTTGGGCTATTGCTGATACATGCGTACGCACAGGACAAGCGTTGGCCCTATTTATCCCTTCCTATGTATGTCTTATGTTTATTATCATAAATTTTGTATTGTGCCAATTCTCTAATTGATTTTTGTTTCAGCTTGTTTTTATTTTCTCATATGGGAAAATGACCTAAATTTGTGCGTTGTGTATACTTTCAACTATTTAGAGAAAGAGCCGAGAGGCCAGAGGAGTGGGTGCCTGCGGAGGCTGCTAAATATAGGCCTCTTGAAAAGTTTCATGATCCACACTCTGGAGTATCTCAAGTTGGTGAAGAAGAAAGTAGCGGAATTGTTGATATTTTCTCCATTCATTCAGGAGAAGGGACAGGTATTTTCAAGAAAGTGATGCTTTGTTTTACCTGGGTTATTCGGTTCTTCCCGGTTTATGTGATACAATTTGGCTTATAATAGATACTCCCTCTGTCCCGATTTATGAGGCACTCTTTCCTTTTTAATCTGTCCCAAAAAAAATTTCACCTTTCTGTTTTTAGAAACAATTTAATTTTTAAGTTCCAATTTTATCCTTAATGAAATTATTTATATCCACAGAAATCTCTAAGGCTCGTTCTAGACCACAAGTTTTAAAAGTCTTCCTTTCTTTCTTAAACTTTGTGCCCTGTCAAACGGTGCCACATAAATTGGGATGGAGGGAGTAGTAAGTTCTAGGTTTCACAACACATGCAGATAGAGATTTGATGGTAATCAATTTCAAACATTGAGAGAAATTATATGATCTTCTTTTTGCAGTTAATTTTGGTCTGGCAATTATTTTGTAACAACAGGTCATTTGTATCAAAACTTAGCTGGTGAAGATGTCACTGAATCGTCCACGCCCCGTAATGGCAATATCATTCCCGAAGAATCTGATGTCCTCTCAATTTGGAAGCATCAATTTGTGGATGCTCTCACGGTACTATTTTCTTATACCGTGTTATTATGTTTCTTTATTTGATGTCGCAGTGGCTGAAAATACTATTCTGACACAAACAGTCGCTTTCTATAGTTACTGGCACTCTTTTGCTAAATGTGGAGTGGATAGTTACTCCATTTACTGTACTATGTGCATGTCCTAGTTTAACTAGTTTTGTGAGCAGAGTTACCTGATATTTGTACTGGTGGGAGGTAACAGGTAACAAGTACCTACCGGAACATTCGAGGTGTGTGGAACCTAGCCTGGACACCATTATTATCAAAAAAAAAAAAAAGGAAAAATATGTTATACCTCTTTGAGAGCCCGTAACTATGTAGCTGCATTATGAGCAAAATCTTAATTGAATCTCAAACTACTGGTACATGTGGCCTCCAAAACTGAATCCAGGCGTAAAACTCCACACATATGAAGATGATGCAAAATTTAAGGATTTATTATGCCATAATATGTGTTCCCTATCCCAGGTGAGGTTTCTTCCTTCTCCTTTTTT